>NDFZ01004357.1:50001-75985 GCA_002192655.3 Mamestra configurata
ATATGGGTTTGCTCTTGACTCTAGTCTAGGTCATAGATGACAGAGACAAAGTCGACGATGGAGCGAGCTTACCCAGAAGAAGCCTGTTCACTCTAATTTTGAAGAGATTAGGGTTGTATGCGTTCGGAAACACAGACGCAGGCAGAGAGTTCCACTCCTTTGCTGTGCGCATTATAAAAGACGTTTGGAAACGTTTAGTGCGAATTGGTGGAATAGCAACAAGGTAGGGATGGTAACTTGCAGTGCGTCTAGATGTCCGATGGTAGAAGGGGGCCGGTGGGATGAGATCGTGGAGTTCCTGGACACTCTCCCCGAAGTACAATCTGTAGAAGACCGACAAGCAGGCAACCTTGCGGCGATGAGCCAAGCTGTGAAGCTTGGCATCCACCAGTCTTACGTCGCCAATGAGCCTTTTAGCTCTGTGTTCCACCGAGTCAAGCGCGGCAAGTTGGCATTGTCGAAACTTGCAATTCAACCAAATGTGTCAGCGAGGGACATCGCTTTACTCACACAAACTCATTGCCCATTCATCGGTAATTCTATATATGACTGTGACAGCCGAAAACATGCTCAGCGCTCATTGGTTGGATACAAACATTGAACACTAGCTTTTAGCCGTATGCGCGTATCCCGTTTTTTCCCGTTCCCGAAGGAATTTCCCGTTCCCACCTATATAATATATTCTACATGAATGTGGCTATCATATACGAAAAGAATTTTCAAAATCAGTTCAGTAGATCCAGAGATTACCCCCTACATACAAACTTACAAACTTTACCTCTTTATATATTAGTATAGATATGGTTTTTTAAAATTGGTGAAAAATAACGGTTTTACATCTTTTTCGTCATAGATGAGAGCGGTCAAAAGAAATTGGACATATTAACCATTGATTTGATTCCGAACAACAGGAATCGGCGACACGGTAAGCCCAGGAGGAGATGTGGAGAACAAATGAGAAGGAAAAACGTTACAAACTCCGAGGTCAAAGTCTCTTTTAAAGTCCATACAATCAATGTAATGGTCAAAACATATGTGACCCACGTAGCTAGTCTTTTGGTGAAGGCACCGCACAGATACAAACTTAGAACTATATGGAGCGCAGTGTCCGACGAACAATGACAAAGTAAGAACACATTATTGATAATGGCTCTCTCAAAGTTCTGCCGGCACGAAAAATTCGTACTCTGTGGCAATTGCCACAAGTATATCTATTTATATGTGAGATAGAATTAAATCCCAGGACAAATCTTTGTGAGATGAGCATGATCATTTGTTCCGTGTCTGGGTGTAAATTGTCTATGATATGTATGTATTTAGAAATATATAAGTATGTTTATCAGTTGTCTGGTTGCCATAGCACAGGCTCTGCCTAGTTTGGGATCGGATGACCGTGTGTGAGCTGTCCCAAGATATTATTATTATTATTAAATAGAGGCTATAATATCTTAGTACATAGTAAAGACAGTAGTCTAGTTTGGTACCGCCCTTCAATCGGTCAACAAAATGTTTTGTTAAGTGCAGAATAACGTAACTGGAAACTCGGTTCCTGTGGTTTTTGGTAGCGGGAAAAGTTTCGGGACAAACTCGTTAAAACTAGTTAATTTACAAGTGCAATAAACTAGTTAAAATTCCAGTGGCAGCATAGTTTTTGACTTTTTTTTTACGTTACCCATGCTGTTTTAGTCAGTTATTTCGAATTCAGTTTTGCAACAAACTATTCTAGGACAATTCTAAAAAAAAACGAGTGTGCTTTAGACCACACGACCGAAGTAAAACTTCTTTAGCTCCATCTATATGTATGTATATATATACGTTTATAGAAGTATACATATATGAGAATATAAACACGTATATACATTCGTCGATCGAGGACAGAGAGAGTGAGAGAAAGAAAGAGTTGCGCACCCGGCTTGTTTGTAATAGGCTCGATACACACACGCATACACACACAGCATACGGCATTTCGTTCCGTTCGCCTCGCCCGATCACACTTTCCGTAACGCTCCCGTCAGGCATTCACCAGCTTACTCCCCAAGTCAAGCGTGCGTAAAGAAGTTATACTTCAAAAATACAAATATAACCATAATGAAAGGAACCTCTATTCTTATTACCTACACATTAAAGTCGTTTTTCGCGTATGCATGTGGGTGGAGCCGTGCTGTTCTTTTAAACACAGCAATGGATTTAAATCCGGTTTTCATCAATATTCAGACATTTTATTCTGATTTATTAATATTGGACTTAGGTCCGTTTCGATATTCAGTCATTTTTATTTCAAGAACAACAATGGCAGTTTGACAGCTAGTATCGAAAATGTGTCAAACCGCAATATTTATTCTTTCAACAAAAAACGACTATTAATAAATCAGCCCTTGAATGTTTGGAAAAATCTTGTTTATTTGATACAAGGATGGATCGTTAGTTTTAAACAACACATAATTTGATTTATCAATTCAACAAAAAAGATCTATACCCCAGATAGGTACCCCTCAAACCCACTTACCCTACTGTTTCTTCCCCACACACGGGGTGTGCCAACAAATCATTGAGCCTAAGGGTTGTGTCCCATAACGACGTAAAATATCGAAGCTACGCGGTGGCGGTCGAGGCGATCCAATAGCTTCTCATAACAGATAATGTGCTGGAGAGCCTTTATGTTGACCTTTTGTCATTTTTTTTAGATTAAAGTGCTTTTTGATATTAAAATTGCGAATAGGTAGATGATATATTTTGTGTGGTTTTAGGTGAATATCATTAACACAGGTGCGTACTTCTGTATGGCACAGGCATAGGTTCTGTATGGTGTCAGACGGAAAAGATTAGCACCATCCCATCACTTCCCGTGGTTGTCGTAAGAGGCGACTAAGGGACTCACCAGAGAATGGGCAGCAGCAGTATCTGTGCGTTGCGACAGCTACACTGTGATCACCAAGCCGCCTGCCAAGCGTGGTGATTATGGCAAATCCACCCCTTTCCCCCTAGAGGGAGGCCTATGTCCAGTAGTGGACGTCTTTCGGCTGATATGACGATGATCATGATGAAGTACGTAGTTACGCTTACGTGTATTTTTATGTGAACTTTTGAAAGTACCCCTAATTAATTCACTCGGTGACGCCTATATTCCTAAAAGGGTTAGGCAGAATTGGATTACACTAACGAATCCTAAGTTATATTTATTCTAAGTGCCTTAAAATAGGGATGCATGTTGCCTTTCGTTATGACTAAACATGATTTTCAAAATTTTAACGTGAATTGGCCTCAGCCCAGTCTAGACGAGGTCAAATGGGAAAGCCTTGGTTGGCTTCTCACTGTATTGCCGTGAAGAAGTGCAATAAAGAAAGAGAAGTAAGGTAGGATACCTTTGCCTGGGTGCACGGTAAGGTCGTTATGATAAAAAAAAATTAAAATGTTTATTATCTTAAATCAACATTTAAGACAATAAAAACATTTTTTTTTATTTTATTATCAATACAATTAAGTTGCCGGGGCTTCCCAGAAAGTAATCCGAAGATACTTGTGATAGGATAAACCTAGCTCTTCCTCAATAAATTACCAATCGTTTCGTTGTGCTAATTAGGTTAGTTACACATTTTATTTATAAAACCAATAAAAGAAAAAAGAAAATCGTGTTTATGGCAGTGTGTGTAACAATTAAATGTACCAGCATCTTCTAGTATGAATGCCAAGGTCGACAGTCTTCCTATTTACCTATATTTGCACAAGCACTTACTAATATGCAAACTTGTAATCGAATCGAGGACTTGCAAATAAATAAATTTGATGTAGGCATAATCCAATCCATTTTATCTGTACCGTCTTCGGAGATTATTAAAAAGTGGTGCCAATTAATTATGGTCCTCCACGAATAACTCTTAACTCTAAATTCATTAACTATTAAGTAACATTATAAACTAATACTGTTTAAGTAAGCAAATTTATGTAAAAGGGTACGATGGGGCTGGCATATCTTTGATAAAAGCCCCTAAACAAAAATAGATTAAAAAAAAAAAATATGCAAACTAATACTTTTCTCAACCGTCTTCCAACATTTTCCATTATGGCCGTCTACAAAGATTCATATTCACGCGCTCGCACAAAAGGCTATAAACGTCTATGGAGACATGTGGCCCGCTAACGGCACAAGGAGAAGCAAAGGAATATTGCCTCGATCACCACAGAGACTCCATTTTCTTTTTATCGTAATATTTCACACCTTTAATTCCCGGTTGTGGTTTACTATCAGGCTCTGCACGCGTTAAATAGTGAAATTATCCCAAAAAAACGTAGTCCAGACCACAAAGTGTTCCAAATGAATGGATGTTCTCAAAAACTCTCGTATTTATAATATGAATAGAATGGTAAATCAATTAATCTTTACACAATCGTTTTTTTTTTTTAAAGAATACTTTGCCCCGCAACTAGGAATTTCTCCTGTATTTTAGGTGCGTTTACGAACATACAAACTCACTAACACAAACAGCCAGACCCAGAACAACCATCTGTAGGCCATACAAATATTTGTTCCGTGCGGGAATCGAATCCGCGACACGCAGCGTAACAGTCAATTGCTTTTGAGCAAAGTCAAAGTCAAAGTCAAAGTCAAAACGTTTATTTCAATTAGGCCATTAAACGGCACTTTTGAACGTCATCGTTTACAGTTCAGTAAAATAATAATGTTACATTAATAAAGTGACTCTACTGTCCATTCGGAAAGGTAGATTCTTATGGAGAAGAACGGACAAGAAACTCCAGAGCAATTGACTGTTGTACTGCGCCAAACGTGTCGTCGAAGTAAAATACTGGTATGCTGTATTGTATTAAAGACAAAGTCAAACTCAAATTATTTATTTCAATTAAAACCATTTAGGTACCTACAAGCACTTTTGAATTGCCAAGGTCGGTCAGTCAAAGATGAAGCTATTTGCACGTTCCAGCGTAGATGGAGAAGAACGTGCAAGAAACTCCACGGACACTCTTTAAATCTTTTTTTTTACAATTTTTTGGTTACATCATTCTTGTTGAAATTATACATACATATATGTGAGAACGGTGTAGAAAGAAATGCACAATAAAAGCGTCCAAAGTAACAAAAACAACAATTCAAATAACAAATCATTAAAATAAACCATGGCAGTTGAGAGATGACCAGTCTCAACTGACGGCGTCCGTTCACGAACATGACGCACGCGCTAGCACCATTCGGCTCAACCATATTGAAGGGAGCCAAATGATCCAACACATGCGCCACCGACAGCTAGACTTTTGATAGAGCATGACACTCCCAACAGCCAAGGGCATTATAACCGGTTCTAACCGGTAAGACTGGAACAACTGAAAGGTGACCCAAACATAGCTGAGAAATGCTTAGATAAAAGTCCTTATGTGTTTGGGATGAAGTCTTTCCCTTTATTGGGCACCACATCCAATTCCTTTAACTGGAATTATTCTCTTAGAAAAAACTTTCAACCAGAAAATGACACACCCTGCCTATTTGCAACATACAAAGGTTTTCTTTTAAACCCTCTCTAGTTTGAGAAAAAGTCCGTCCTAAGCTAAATGACAACAATTTTCGCGCCATATTTGTTTCGCGCTAAAAGAAAATGGCGGCCGTAGAAACAAATGAGCGCCATTGTGTGTTGAGCCACGCTTCGCTGGAACCAGCTGATTTATTTATTACCTTCTTGCTTTAGAAAACGTAGAATGGAAAATGTTATGTAGAGAAAATGTATATTTTTCTTTTGTAATGTTTTATTTTCGTCTCCGTCGCATATAACTATGTCCAGAGAAAACCGAGTCAACTGTCAGTCAGTTTTTATGTGGATAAAGGACACGTCACAAAATTATTTTCAAGCCTCCAAGCTTCACTAGATGTCACATGACATGCTGTCAATCTGATTGACAGCAGACTCTTTTATGTACCTAATAATGTTTTTCGAAAATTTTATAATATGTCACTTTTCCATTTAATTGACGAAATCTTAAGTTAAATAAAACCTTGTACAAAAACTATTTTAATAATAATGAAGTCGCATGACGAGAACCTCGTGAAAGCCAAGAAAGATAAGCAAATCAAATAACTTGACTTGGCTCGAGAGGTTGTCGACATGTGGGATGTGAACTCAGCAATCATTGTACCGATAGTCGTATCAGCCAATGGCTTAATAGCCACGAGCCTCGACCAACACTTTAGGAGGCTCGCGTTAGGCAGTACTTCTGGACACGGCTCGTATTGTTAGGAGGTTCCTCTCTCTGGAGCCCTGATCGCCAGTAGCATGGACCCTGTTCCCGATACCAATCGGCTACTATTTTTTTAATATTTTTAAATGTTTTTTATAACTTATGTTGAAATGTTTAAAAATATAATTTATAAAGTCAAAGTCAAAGTTATTCATTTATTTCAACTAGATCATTAAAAGGCACTTTTGAACGTCAAATTTACAGTTTGAAATTAAAATATTAGTGACTCTAGTTTTCTGTTATATGTATGTTTACTAAATAATAATTATGTCAACTACGCTACCAAGGTAGGTAGTAAAGAAGTAGCACTATTTTATCAAGGTTCCTATTTATCAAGGCCTCGGGCACCTCGAACGTGATGAAAACGAAAAAGACTTAGGCCTTTAGGTAAGGCCTAAGTCTTTTTCGTTTTACTATACAACATTTTATTACATTTTCTTGAGCGACAGGTTCGATAAAACATTGCTTTTTGTATAAAACGACATCAAAAAGGGTAGGTATTTGAGTAATAGAGATTGAGGCCCACTTGCGCTGCTCCGCTTAGCACTGGGATAACGGTCTGGTCCAAGGATTTTTTAATGAATGGGATCTCATCAAATGACTTCTTCCGCTCCGGGTGGAGCGGAAGGACGTGTCAGACTCTTACTGACTAAAACCCATCCATGTTTCTTCTAAAGCCCTTTGCGTTCCAGGGCCGCGGTGACTCTTTCGAACAAATTCCGCAACCCTGGCAGGCTCTGGCCCTAGTGGGCCCCGTCTTTTATCATCTCTTTGAGGCGCGCGTGGAACACAACACGCCATCGACCCGGGCCTGGTGGTGATCGGACAGCTAGCCACCCAACGCTCGCCATCCGCAGGCCCGCGCTTACGGTGACCGGGAATCGCCCTGCAACTCCCGACGCGGCTTCTGTAGCGGCGATGGGGGCGAAGGCCTTATATTTCCCTCGCGCGGCCCTCCTCCTCTATCGCTAGCATTACTGCTTCGCAGAAGGAGGTGACCGCTTCCCAAGCCTCCTCGCTTAGGACCTTGGATTTCACCAGGGCCGGACGTAAAAAGTCGCTGCCGCCGATCGTCTCGACGAGGACACGGCGGTGCTCCGCCCAAGCAGGGCAGACCGTGTCCTCCGGGTGATCCTCACAGTACTGACACCCGGCCGTGTCCTCCCGCTGAATCCGAAACGGGTACCTCAAATTGTCAAATTGACATAACGTCTTATGTTTTAAGACCCCAGAGACCACGGTCCTTACTCAGGTATTTTCTTAGTAACAAAATGTGTGTGTTAGTATAATAAATACGTAGACAAATGCTAAATAGTTCCTACTTTATTATTATTATTTACTTTATTGTATACCCCATAATAAGAACAGGACAATCAAACATAAAATAAGTTTACAATGGGCGGTGTTATCGCACAAGGCAATCTCTTCCAGACAACCTACGGACAGAAATATCATCCTATAAGTCAAGTATTTTGCACTTTGAGATACTATGCAACGAACAGTAACTGTTCGTATCTCCACAAGTAATAAACTAACTGTTAGTTTATTACTTGTGGAGATGTAATTGGTCACACAAACAGACATTTATAAAGATCCCCGATAGTGCGGAACTAACTAGGTCTTCTAATGAAAAAATGCATTTTGATCATTATTTTTGGTGATAAATAAAATAGCACAATGATAGAAAAATCATAGACGTGTATGTTTTGGTGCGTCTCTGCAAAATTTCTCATCACCTGCATAAAAAAGATAAAAGTATATGCTATGCAAACCTAACCTACAGCACGTCATTATAGCGCAAGCACGGCGCCCGTCGGCCTCCGCTGCTAGGTGCAGGTCGTGTATAACACTAGCCTCTGCCAGCGGCGCCGCCCCCGTGAAGTTCAGAATTATCCCATGGGAACATACTCCCGGAATACAAAGTATCCTATGTGTTATTCCAGACTATAATTTCAATATTTTTTTTTTTAATTTCATCAAGGTCCGTTCAGCCGTTCTGACGTGATTGAGTCACAAACATACAAATTGTCTTTGTGTGATTGTAACAAAGTTCTCAGAATCATTCTTCTCCTGCCCATACATCTCTATTCGCCGGTATCTCAATAGCCACCTCTTTTTTCGCCATATCATCTTTCCGAGTCTATCCATCATTTCTTTAGTCTTTCTCTGCCCTCATTTTTTTTTTTTTTTTAAGGATGGGAAATCATCAAATGACTTCTTCCGCTCTGGGTGGAGCGGGAGGGCGTGTCAAACTCTTACTGACTAAAACCCATCCGTGTTCCTTCTAAAGCCTTTTGCGTTCCAGGGCCGCGGTGACTCTTTCGAACAAATTCCGCAACCCTGCCCTCATACCATTCTAACTTTGCTGGTATGCTCCTCTACGATCACGAAATATGTTTTTTTTTCTGGCGCAAAATAATAAATCTGATTAACCCTTCCGTAAGATATAAAAAAATATTCGATACTTTTTTTTGCCTTTTCAAATAATCAATAAAAAATGTCAAAGATAAAACTCATCAAAGTTCAGGAGTGGTGCTCGCCGGTGACGTCATGTGTTGTTAAAAGGTGTACCAACACCTGAAGATGACGTCAGGTGTTAATTGAAGATGTTAAATGTTCATATGAATAAACAATTAACGACTTCATTTGTTTTACGTGTATTGGATACGTAAAAAAATTACAAACACTATTTTGGTTATATCGCAAACGGAATACACAGATTAGTTTTCAGGAAAATACCATATTATTAAGCTAATTTTCTTCTTTTTATCTATTCAGCCTTTAACTTAAATCCAGTCCCTCTCCTGGCCTTTGATAGTTCGAGACATTGATCCTGATCGGTGTCGGAAACATCAATTGTAGCCAGAGCACATTGGCTTCCTAGACCCTCTCAAGGCCTCGCTTCATTCGCACACAAAGGATTTATTGTAGCAGTTGGTTCTGGTCATGTAACCTTGAAGTGTGGCCAATATTTTACACGTGGGTGGTGCATGTCTAATGGTTTAGACCAGACAAAACGGTATAACTCTATCAGTATTTTCGAAGAACATTTTTTTTTTATCTGAGATGGCTTTGCTCTTTACTCTAGTTTAGGTCAGAGTTGACAGATAACGATGGAGCGAGCTTACTCAGAAGAAGCCTGTTCACTCTTATTTTGAAGAAATTAGGGTTGTATGCGTTCGGAAACACAGACGCAGGCAGACAGTACCACTCCTTTGTTGTGCGTTTATTAGTATTATTATCGCAGGCTAAATCTGTAAAATTTCTTCTATTTTCACTACATTTTGATAAAGATTGTCGTCGAGATGAGATTGCTTTATTACCTACTTGAATTTCATTGTTTTTAGTTCGAGAATGCAGCTGTCAAAAGGCCAATCTTAGAAAGTGTTCAAAATCATGTCAGTATCATCACAGTGACATGTCAAAAACTTATTAAAATGCAATCAAATTAGAGGTGCCTTTCGATGTGGAATAATACGAGAATCTCCCATTCTCGTGCTTTCGTTCTTTTGCCAATCTTAAGAAAACAGCCTACTTAAGAGATTTGATATTCAATCGAGAAGAGTTCATGAAAGGCCTTGCGGAAAACGATTGTCACAATTATCTTTTCGAGCTCTATTGATTTTTATTTAGATTTCGACCTTTTTAAATATTCTCTTTCTTTGATAAATCAGCAAACTACTTCACGGAATCAAATCACGAACATATAATATGACGAAAGGACATCTCAAGTGGCTTACACGTAACATTAAACACCATTAACCTTGTCAAGGTCAACAACATACTAATATTTGTACCATCCAGTAAGATGGGACGACCCCAACAAACTCGAGAAGGCTTGGCTGATAATATACTTACAATATTGGGGCGACCTTCGCTACCTTGACGAGATACTGGTGAAAATGTTAGTAGGTACAGTCGCGAGCATTAATATGTGACAACATCATTGGGCTAGCCTTTTCCAAGAGTTGGCTTCCATTTTAACCGGGTGCAGCCGGTTACCAGGATTTTGCATGGAGCGATCGATATCTGACCTTCACAACCTACTTGCTCGATAACACTCTGACTTGAAACCTAAATATGTGAAAATTACCAAAACAATCCTCAATAATGAAATGAGTGATATGATTTTCGTGACATGAAGTACCTATTTTTGATATCTACAAAACTTTGCTCCGCCTTCTATTCAGTCTTTTGTACCCCAAAATATGTAGCCAAAGTGACCTACGCGCTGCTATGGAAGTGACAATGTTTTGGGGCTCTCAAATCTAAGTTACTGTCATGCCAGCGACACTAAGGAAAATAATATTTCACCAATTCGCACTAAACGTTTCCTTCTTTTATTATGCGCTAAGCAAAGGCATGGAACTCTCTGCCTGTGTCTGTGTTTCTGAACGCATACAACCCTAATCTCTTCAAAATTGGAGTGAAGGCTTCTTCTGGGTAAACTCGCTCCATCGTCGAATTTGTCTCTGTCATCTATGACCTAGACTAGAGTCAAGAGCAACCCATATTCAATTTTTTTAAAAGACCAAACTATTGTGAAAGAGTACCTACCCTGTTACATAATCTTTCTCAAAGTAGTTGTCAATATTTCTACCTCTGTATTCTCACATTGGTTTGAAATTTGTATGAAGAATGTTCAATCTTAACAATTTGAGTTTTACGTAACTGTAACTTTGTTTCTACTGGTGACTGTACATAATAAAGTAGGTACATATTTTCTCACATTCGTTTGAAGTATGAAGAATTTACTCGTATCTCAAAAGTACCTTAATACATGGTAATAAGTCTTAAAGTTTCGTTAGTTTCTGTATTCTGTGGGTTATTTGTAAATGTTCTAGACGTCTTTTACATTTTATATTTTGAATAGTAATCTGGACAAGCCGATATTTTAATAGGATGTTTTTGTCTCTGCGGGCTGTATCTCAAGAACTAATAGGTAGAGAGAGAAATTTTCACAGAATGTATATTTCTTCTACCTTGTACCCGCGACTTCGTGCGCGCGTATCCCATTTTTTATTGTTCCCGTTTAGCCTATTCCCGTTTTATAACCTCATGAGTGTGGCTAATCACATACAAAAAAAAATCCAAATCCAACTGGTAGTTCCAGAGATGAGCACGTTCTAACAAACCAATAAACTCTTCAGCTTTACAATTAGTATGTATATATTGCACTATAACAACATATATTTAAATTACTGCACGAGAAACGTAATTTTTTGCGGTTTATGGTACGAATCTTTTCTTGTGTGAGTACGACCCGCACTTAGTCGGTTTTTATTTTATTTTTTCTGCCACTATTCAAATATCCTTCAATGAAGAACGCTTCTTCTCTATTCAGAATAATCGACACCGAAACTCAACCTTTGCTTTATGTATTCCTGCTTCAGATCATTGGTCATCTTGTTGAGAATCAATCACCCATGATTTTCAGCATTCAGTCAAGAAGGTATGACACTCTTGTAGGTATGTCGAAGTTTGCGAGGATCGTAACACATAGAATTTCTGCCTGCTTCATGTGAAAAAGACGTTATTTTTTCCATTTATTGTAATGCTATTTCATTTTCAACCGAAAATCAAGTCCAATCTAAAGACTAGATCGTTGATAGTATAATTTAAAGGCAAATTGAGCAGGGAGTGATAGGTATAAGGAGTAAACACAAGCTTCATAGTACGTTGGTACCAAAGACAAGAATAAACACTAAAGTGTTCGTTACTTTACCAACTGCTGTTACGTTCCCACGATAGAACATCAGCATTCGTATTTGAATTTGAATTTAGAATGCCAACACTCCAGTTGACATAATAGGGATGCGACTGGGTGTGACACTATATTGCACCTGGAAAGCGGATAAAATTGATACACGATATACCTATTGTCAAAAACCGATAAATATTGGTACTGCCATAGGAACTAGTTATTTCGATAGTTGCTTTGTTGTGCGATTGATGCCAATTACATAAACCAATTAATTTAAATTAAATCTTTTGTCAATAATATCAATAATTAAGCCGTGTGACCGCCTATCGACTGTTAAATTATTGCACCGCAACCGCAGCCAACTACTTAATTAACTACTATAATGTGTACAGCCTTAATTAACATAACAAAAGCACTGTTAATCAATAAGTAATTTGACACAGTTCCAAACGAAATTCTGTGTCACAAATCACACCTGTACTACTGAAAAATCCAGAAAATATATTACGTTAAATATTCCGCAAAGAAAATCCCACAAACGACTGGAATCTCCAATCAGGTAACTCCGTAAGACTGTGACGAGATAAACTCAATCCTCTAGCCTTTTGAGGTCAAAGAGGTCTTAAGCTGACAAAAGCTCAATTCAGCCTTAGTTACATAAATGTAGTACGCGCAATTGTTGCTTGCACTGCTACCTTCAAGAAACCGGTAACGAAAAGTTGCTACTTGTTGCCTTAACCATGAATTTAAATCAACCGTAATTCGGTATTTCTTTGTTATAATTCCGCCACAATGATAATTACAATATTTTTTTATGGAAAAGAACAAAGAATGTTTAAAATCTAATCGTAATATTATAAGGATAATCAATTAAACAACTTACCGTATTTCGCATGGTCCGATATGGATATTACAAATTGACACCTCACTACAACTCATAAATTAACCGTAACAATAAAGAATTTCGCTTTTTTTTCCTAAAACAAAGGTCACAATCACACACGGAACCTCCACTCTCACACTGGTCGAATAAAAAAGAAATAAATTCCAAATTCAAATGTGACAGCTCTGAAACGCGGCAGACACATTTTTTGACAGTTCGATTACTTTTTTTAATTATTACGAGGGCACTGATCGAATTTTGTCCGGCGTCCGGGAATTTCCGTCCGCACACGACGTTCGCCCGGGAGATCTCGCCGGTTCCAGAGGCTGAATCTGCCTCGACCGGCGATCGAAGCTACGTATACTGCGCCTCCCCTCTTGCGTAACTGATATTGTTGTAAATTATAATAGCTCCTTTATGCTACCGCATATTGGCTTCCAAATATTGTATTTTCTTTTGATGTTTTTTTTTTGGTTTGCTGATAAGAAACTAGCCAATGCTGTCTTCGCAATTTCCCTAAACAATTAAATTGAGAAGCAAATATCCTAACGATTATTTTGACATTACGCTTCTTGTTGACTATTTTTATTCATCATAAAAAAGTAAAAGTCCATAATATAATTTCGCAGAAATTTTTCACCATACGAAGCTTCGACCGGCTCACATCTTTCGGGAAAACCCTCAACGCGCAGGCGTGAACTGGAAAATTGGAGCGAGGCAGCAATACCGGCTTCGTACAAAAGAAAGAGTCAAGAATACTGCCGAAGTGAGTGCAATAATCCTCTCAATTTGTTGTCTAGGCACGTTCGAAATTTAAAAAAGATATTTTTCATAGAGCGCGCTTTTTTTGTTGAAGTGTTGATTCATGGAGATTAAGTTAATAAGTGAAAATTAAAAATGGCGGACGTTCTAATGAAAATTATGAGATTAACATTTTTATTTTGTGAATGTTTTTTCGCAACTCGTTTAACCTCCAAATCTCTTTGAACGGGAAGATTGTTTTGGCGCAAAACGGTGATATGGAAAAATGTACGTCTGTAGGTACCTATATTCGCTGTCAAATGGTTTTCTATTATGGGGTGAGTGAAGCCAATGTTGCTTTAAAAGCATTTATTTATACAGTTCTCGAATTTTTTTTTTCAGCTTACTACTTATCTACCGCTATCAATAACAGCAATACATGCAAATCAAGTTTCTTTTTTTTAAAATTAAAATGAATCAATTTTAATGGTCAGTGTATCGACAGATTCCACGATTCGTACGATTCCATACCTAGAGTGGGCACCAGATAAATTTGCAATAAAGTACCTTTCCCTAATATCGTTTTTCATGACTGAAGAATGTCGAGAATCACAATGTAGATATGTACAAGTTAAATGATGTAGTTTTAACTGAAAGTTTTGTCTTCCGGTTCGTTTTAACTAATCCTGTGGTTACAGACCTTTTACGTTAGGTAAGCTGGTTTGTACGGAGCTTTATATAACGGTAGGCGAGCGTATTTTATAGTGCGTAGGTAGGATGTTACTAAGTAGGTAAGTACAGTCAACAAAGCTATTTGGTCTACAGGCAATTTTTTTTTCCACTGCATTGCCAATATTTATTTCTAACTAGTGGCAGCCTCGCGGTTTCACCCGCGTAAGTCTCGATCCCGTGAGAATATCCGTATAAAAGTATCCTATTTATTCTAGTTATTCCAGACTATAATCTACCTCTGTGCCAAATTTCATCAAGATCCGTTCAGCCGTTCTGACGTGAAAGAGTAACAAACATCCGTCCATCCATCCATACTTACAAACTTTCGCGTTTATAATATTAGTAGGATATGTGCATTATAACTTTTTAAGCGTATGGAATAGGTACCTACTTACGAGTGTGGTTTACAATAATTATCTCCTCAGCACACTCACAGCATTATTTAAAAGTAGTTGCAAGTTAGCTGCCTGCATACCAAATAGCTTTGTTGACTGTACAAGATAATTTTAGTTCAAACAACCATAGAAAAAATTCAATTCTTCAGGTTACGAGTGAATAGTTACTTACAGGCAAACGTGTTCCATCGTTGACCATATCCTGAATACACTCTGTTAAGACTATACTATTGTATAAAGTATTCTATATGCTATTCCAGGGTATGATCTTCCTGCGTGCCAAATTTCATCGAAATCCGTTCAGACGTGAAGAGATAACAAGTTACTTTTGCATTCATACTATTAGTATGGATTAAGAGCTAGAGCCTGAAAGGTTGTTGGGCAGGCACAAAGCTAGCATATTAAACTCCCCTTTTTTTTAACCAACTTCAAAAAAGGGGAGGTTCTCAATTAGTCGGAACCTTTTTGTTTATTTATTTATGAATGTTCCCCGATTACTCGAAGATGGGTCGACCGATTTGGATTTTTTGTTTTTTGTTTGAAAGGGTATACTTTCCAGGTGGTCCCATGATCATCAAGTCAGGATCTGATGATGGGATCCTGGAGAAATAAAGAGAACTCTTCAATTTTTATAGGCACACTTGAACCGATTTGGGTAGTTTTTGGAAGAGTACTTTCTCGGAGTAGTCCCATTTCAATTTGGTGAAGATCTCATGAAGAACTTCGGAGATAGGCAACGGAACTCCTCAATAAATGACAGCAAATGGGCTGAAATTGCTGAAATCTCATGTCTGTCAATTGTTTACACCATTTCATAACATAACATCACGCTGGTACGCGTGAAAAAAAAAACTTCTGATAAAAAAATACAACCGACTTCCAAATTAAAAACACTACAAAGTATAAAATAACTTTAATTTCGGAAGTCGGTGTCAAAAAACGAAAAAACAACAAAAAACACCGACTGCTGAAATTAAAGTTATTTTATACTTTATAGTGTTTTTTTTATTTTTATGGATGGAAAATCATCAAATAACTTCTTCCGCTCTGAATGGAGCGGAAGGGCGTGCCAGACTCTTACTGGCTAAAACCCATCCGTGTTCCTTCTAGCCCTTTGCGTTCCAGGGCCTCGGTGACTCTTTCGAATAAATTCCGCAACCCTGCATAGCAGGATATAAAGCCTACGTCATTTCACACTTTGATTTTGAACCAAACTCGGATAGTGGACGCACAATAGACTTCAATTTCTAATTATGAACTACGCGGTTCCAGTTTAGTTTGTAGTTTGGACCAATTTTCAAGGGCTTTCAGTTTTCGTTCGCTTTCATTCTATATCTGTTTGTCTTGTGGTTTAGAACTTTTCAGTTTTGCGTTACGTGGAATTATTTGTGTGTTTATTAGTTTAGTTTTGTTTTACTTTAGATTGGTAGGTGTTTTCAATTTTCAAACGATTACCTAATCGTCAAAGGTTAAGGGTGTTTTTCAATTAACATAATCATCCTTTTGCTTTTATTCCAATTTTTTTTTGTGGTTGAAATTTGAATGGTTTTTTCCTACGGCAGAACGATGAGCCATCAGTAGTACCATCGAAACATAAAGTTAAAATTTAAAAAATAGAAATGTTTTTTTTTCCATTAATAAAAATAAAATCATAAACTCGAAAGCGTGAGAAGCAATAGTAACTCACTAGACGTGACGTATAAATGTTTAGAGAAAAATAAGCTCTCGCGCGTTGTATTTTTTTCAATTGTTATTCTGCCATTTCTTGATGTTAAATTGATTATTTTTCATTAATCGATTGTATTACCAAGACAAATTCATTTCGCTGCGGGAAAACAACCATTAAAATTTCAGCTTGTATATCTATATTCGCCGTCATCTCAATTATCCGCTCTTTCCACGCCAAATCGTCTCTCACACAGCACAGCCATCGTTTCTTTAGTCTTCTAACCCTTTACCATCCATATTCATACTCAAAACTATGTTCAAGATACGTTCCTCAAAGTTTCAATGAATATGAATAATTTAAATAACAGTCTACATCCAGAACTTTCAGGAGCAGCTCGTTGTTAAGTAAAAACAGCCGCATGTGGCGAACTTTGAAGTTCATCTACCGAACATCGACTACCATACAAGTCGCTCCGTAGGTAAGTGACCATTGGCACCCAGTTACTGGGTTTTAAAGGTCCAGTCGCTCCATATAAAATACTGGTATTCAGCTGCATCCTTTGGCTGAATGCCGAGCCTTATCTCGTTGAGAAAAGGATAGGCAAAATCATATTGAACTTTCAGAAAAAAGCTACAACTAGGATTTGCTTGGAGGGATTATTATGATATTTTGTATGCATAATTAAGAGAATTATATCCAATTATCTTCCTTTACTCTTCGGAAAGAACGACATCCGGTATATCCATATTACCAGTTGCGACTAAGTTCTTCTAAATCACCAGATACTTATGAACACACAAGTTAATTTCCCTTAAAATTAAAAAACGCACCCTCCCTTTATCTCCACAGTCTCGTAAAGAGTAAAGAGGTTGTCATTCGCTCGCTAATTCGCGAAGTGAGCGCTAAAGCAGCGCGTCAGCTTATCTGAGCGAACGAGCGAATCTGAGCGAATCTCGGCGAACGGGCGAAAATATACCGCAATTGGTATTATGATGCGTTTGCCTTTTATTGGATTTGTTTTTCTATTATTGCTTTTGAAGGTAATTTTTAAAGGGAAAGTGGAGACTGGCTGACGACTTGATTGATAAGCTGTAAGATTTCGTGGTGGAGTTACACATTAGATTTCTGCGCTTATTATGTTTGTTTACTATGAGGGACTTTTCCGGTGCCCTCCCGGTGTATGTTTGTTTTTGGTTAACAACATTTCTGCGATCCGCCTGCAATGATCTCTCCCACTAAACCAAATTCACTCTCACTCAACGCTTGCCTATTTACAGTCTCTTCTCTAGAACTTATCTTCTCCAACAGCCATCAGTCTATCTACAGACTCCGTCACACATTTCAGCTTGCCAACCCTACAAGGTACATCGGTAACTACAATTCTATTCCGAATTCTACTAAATTCTACTTTTATCCTATCCTTTTTGTACTATCCTAAAAAAAATGAGTATGGATTCATGTTTGTTACTCTTTAACGTAAACACTACTGAATGGATTCGGATGTTATATGGCACATAACATCTTACTAATATTATAAAGGTGAAAGATTTGTATTTTTGTATGTAACGAATAAACTTAAAAACTACTGGACCGATTTGAAAAATTCTTTCAGCAATGGATAGCTACATTATCAGCGAGTAACACAGGCTATATTTTATCCCCGTACTCCCACGGGAACGGGAACTACGCGGGTGACATCTGCTAGTAGTTCATGAGAATACTTTTCCCATTCTGAAGTCCATGCAGACGAAGTCGCAGACAAAATATCGAATTCTACCACTTAGCATAGCTCTCCCAAATATACCGGCTACCTCAAACACCCTCCCATCCTCAAATGATATACAGCATATAAACACAGAGTAACTCAGTGCGTCAGTGCTCTTGTCAATCCCTCCGTCCAATTTCCCACCGTTGTATATGACGGGACAGGGCGGACACGTTTCTGATACAATGTAAGTAATTGTTTCCGCGCCTCATTGTGCGGTGCACGTGTCAATTGACCCTACTATTGGTTTGTAGTCATGAGGAGATCACTTGGACGAGTCGAAAGTTCAGCCCTTTGCTGTCTGTTCAATGAAGTGTTTACCTACGGTCAATCCTTCTTAAATTACTCTTCTTTTATCTCCCCTTATTCCATTATTTGGAGTCGGGTCTCTTCACTTTCCTGCGCCAAGTCAAACGATCTTGGGTTGTTCTTTCGTACAATTCAATGAAACTCTACCAGGTCAATAGCGGGAGGCTTCTCCCTCTCCTTTGTTATGGGAGGTTTAGTGCAGTTTGAACCATATAGACCATCCGGGCGAAGGTGGTTTTCGGTGATTTTATCTGTGATTAGAGCTAAATAAACTACTTTCCTTTCTTTCCTTTCTTTTCTTTCTTTTCTTTCTTTTCTTTCTTTTCTTTCTTTTCTTTCTTTTCTTTCTTTTCTTTCTTTCTTATCTTTCATTACGAGTGCTCCTCTTTGAATGACTAAGAAATTCAATTAAACTGTAATAACAATGCTACACCGTGGCTACAACCGTTATATCATTTAGGTTGTACGAAGGATTTTTAGTAACACCATAGCATAAAATAAACCAATGGTAAATCATATAGTTTTGATGGTGACAGTGGGGATCCAGTTACTGGCTGATGATTACTTATAAATCATTATTATGAACAACTTGAATCAACTACTCATTTTTAAAAATTTTGTAGTATGGCTTTCTTCAGTAACTTTAGATAGATCTTCAATATTTTTTGAAAAATTACGATCAAAAGTTTTTCTTCTACGCATTCTCCCATAGTAGTCGCCCAATCATGATCCAGCTGCCGTCGCCGTCGACCGGCGGCCGTCAGATAAAGGTGTGGGCACACCGGACACGGCGACTCGTTACGAGTTAGCCGCCAGCTTAAAGGTAGGTATATGTCACAGAGCATGGAACGCCGCGCCGGCAGCTACTAGAGGCACCAATCAATCCGCTGCCTTTTCCAACTATGTCGGGGTCAGCTTTCAGTCACAGCTGAATACCAGTATTTTATATGAAGCGTATGCCTACCTGACTTTTACAACCCAGTAAGGAATACTGTCACTGTGAGGATCGCCCGGAGGACACGGTGGAGGTCTGCCCTGCTTGGGCTGAGCACCGCCGTGTCCTCATCGAGGCGATCGGCGGCGGCGACCTTACGCGTCCGACCCTGGTTTAATCCATGGTCCGGAGCGAGGAGTCTTGGGAAGCGAACACCTCCTTCTGCGAAGCAGTAATGCTAGCGAAGGAGGAGGCGGGCCGCACGAGGGAAAGGCAAGGCCTTCGCCCCAACCGCCGCTACAGGAGAAGACGCCCCGGGCGTCGGGAGTCGCAGGGCGATCCCCGGCTACCGTAGGCGCGGGCCTGCGGACGACGAGTGTCACCACCAGGCCCGGGTCAAAGCACCGCACCTCAAAGAGATGTCAGCATAGAAGACGGGGCCGGCTAGGGCCAGATCCTGCCAGGGTTGCGGAATTTGTTCGAAAGAGTCACCGCGGCCCTGGAACGCAAAGAAGGAACACAGATGGGTTCTAGTCAGTAAGAGTCTGACACGCCCTTCCGCTCCACCCACAACGGAAGAAGTCATTTGATGATTTCTCATCCTTAAAAAGAAACAAAAAAAAGGAATACTGTCAGGATGACCTCTGTGGCTGCAGGTCTCTGGCAGACAAGGTAGACCTTTGGAAGCGTCTAGAAAAAGTAAAAGAGTATTTGAATTAGGAATATGAAAATATGTTTTGTTTTTTTATGGGACTCCTGTACCAGCCCTCGTCAAAGGCAGATGCCGAATATAGCGAATTCGGCTTCGCTCGCATGAAGTTCAAAAATTTTACCAAAAGAACATATTCCCGGGATAAGAAGAATCTATGTCCTATTCCAGAACATGGTCTACCCGTATACCGAGTTCCATCCAATTCTATTTACTTGTTAAGATGGGACGGTGTTACTTTTGGATTTATAATATTTTAATGGGTTTAGAATAGTATGGATGGATCACTTCCCGTGGGTGTCGTAAGAGGCGACTAAGGGACTCACCAGAGAATGGGCAGCAGCATTATCTGTGCATTGCAACAGCTACACTGCGATCGCCAACCCGCCTGCCAAGCGCGGCGATTATGGCAACTGGATGGCGTGGATTACAAGATCACAAAACAACACCGATCACAAGTATCGACTGTCACAGCGGTTGTCATGGCCATAGATAGAATTGTCACCGTCCGTAATCGGTGACACTCGCTTGGTCCGTATAGAAAGTTTCGACAATGCCTTGTCAAGCAATGGCCGCCTCGTCTCAAACTCTCAATACTCTGTGGGTGTCGTGTAGACACACCGGACACGGCAATTTGTTACAGGTGTTACGCATCAACACTGACAATAAACACTTACTTATTCATACGAAGGAATATTCCGCGTGGATTATTGTTGTAAACATTATTGTACAGTGGGAATAGAATAAGGAAGAGGTTTCAAGGGCTACTCGGTATGCTGTGAACAGAAAATCAACGCGGCTTTGGCACTTAAAGTCCTTTTGTAAACAAGCTGTCCTGATAGTACCTGGTTACCAATGGTTATCTACAGTATCAAAACAGGTACATCCCACTCATCCCAGCAAGCAATGTAAGACACAATTCAGGGTCCATTAATATAAATGTTAATTTAAATCGGTGGTGCTTGGAAACTGCGTTTACCCCAGTTGTAAACGTCTCTTGGTGCCTGTTGGCCGTTCTCTGTTCTATCTACTATGTATTTGATAAGGAGGGAAGTTGAAATTGTGCCCGGGTCAAATAAATGTTAGGGTTCCGAACGTCCGTAAGAAACGGAACCCTGATGGGATCACTCGGTTGTCTGTCTGTCCGTTTGCCACAGCAAATTTTCTACGAATCTACTGGACCGATTCTGTTGAAATTTCGCACACATATGAACTTCTGTGACCCAAATACGGACGAGTTACGTAAATTAGTAAATTCTGAGGTCACTTTTGGGGGAAAAACAAAAAATTCATAAAATTGTTTTTCAAACTGTACCGTGAATAGCAAAAGCGTAAAGGGCTTATTGTTGGGATTCTATTTATATTTTTTCATAATTTTAAAATATTGTTTTGAAGGTATTCAACAAATTAGACGTAAATTACTATTCTATACTATAGCTATAAGAAGTCGTTATAAGAAGTGTTGATATAACATCTTACAAAAATGAAATCTTGGCCAGTTTTTTCTATTCTATTCCATAAATTATGTCTTTCTTAATCCTCTATTTCCCTTTTCAGATTAATTTCGTTGCGAGATTCAAGACAGTTGAATCGTTTCTCGGAGACTCGACGAGCTTCATAGACTCGGCGATTTCCGTTGATTCTGGCTCTCTGGAGTTGCAGTGGTTGTAAATAGGTGTGGAGGGTTTGTCACAAAAAAGGCGGATCCTAGTAACAAAACTCAAAAAACACAAAACTCAAAGCATTTATTTCAATTAAACCATTACAGGCACTTTTGAATAGTCAAGGTTCAACACACGTTCCAAAGCGTAGATTTCTATGGAGAGGAACGTGCAAGAAACTCCACGGACACTCTTTTAAATCAATGTTTTTACAAAGATCATAGTTACATCATTCGTGTGAAAATTATACAAACATACATGTATGTGAGAACGATGTAGAAAAAGATCTAAATATCTTTTTCAATAAAACTGTGATACCATCAAAATAGAATAATTTCGTTACAAACATATAGTGGCAGTACGTTACCGGTCCTGTCAGGGTTGCGGAATTTGTTCGAAAGAGTCACCACGGCCCTGGAACGCAAAGGGCTTTAGAAAGAACACGGATGGGTTTTAGTCAGTAAGAGTCTGACACGCCCTTCCGCTCCACCCAGAGTGGAAGAAGTCATTTGATGATTTCCCATCCTTAAAAAAAAAAAGTACGTCCCCGGTCGAGCTATGACACAAAGAATTCTACTAATACTGAAGCTCCTAACCAGTTTTCCCCGGTCGCGGCCTTAGAACGAAAAGGGCATTTCGAACGAAAACGGGTTGATTTAGTCAGTAAGAGTTCATTTTTTCATTTCCTCTCGCTCCACCCAGAGCGGCAGAAGTCATTTGAAAATTCCCCACCCAAAAAAAAGGCCGGTTTTCTTCAAGAAATCTTCAAGTATTCCTCCTCAGTAAACAAATCCTGCTCAACNTACGTCCCCGGTCGAGCTATGACACAAAGAATTCTACTAATACTGAAGCTCCTAACCAGTTTTCCCCGGTCGCGGCCTTAGAACGAAAAGGGCATTTCGAACGAAAACGGGTTGATTTAGTCAGTAAGAGTTCATTTTTTCATTTCCTCTCGCTCCACCCAGAGCGGCAGAAGTCATTTGAAAATTCCCCACCCAAAAAAAAGGCCGGTTTTCTTCAAGAAATCTTCAAGTATTCCTCCTCAGTAAACAAATCCTGCTCAACTATGTAACCACCGACCATAACAGGATAGCGGGTCGTGGGAGTGACCCCCGCGGTGCGCGTGACCTTGTCAAGGTCGGCGCGTTCAATTGGCGCGGCTCGTAGGTACCTACGTTCTGTTATGTTGACGTGCTGGTCACTCGTGATGTTATGTAAATCTACGCTGTGTTTGATAATAGTTGTATTGGCTTATTTTTTAGGTAATTTAATATGGTGAAGTAGTAAAAAGGAGCTAGTTTTTTAAATGTAAATTAACTTCATCCTACGAAACCCGTGATTTTTTCTCAGAATAATAGATTATGACGCTTATTTATTTATTGTCGTTTGTTTCCACAAAACGGCACGGGAGTGCATACCTCGAAAACACAAACAGCGTCGGTGTGCCATCTTCGGCCGAAACGCCTTGGTTCGTCTCCGCCAAGAGGCGCAACGCTGTGACTCTAGCAAATCTTCGTACAAGATGTGTAGATCGTGATGCAAGGGCAGCAGCATCCACCGCAGCAGTCACCGCAACATCCTCTGCAAGGTCCGCACATTTCGTCCTGTTGAAAGTGAAGAGTACTTAGAGAAATAAAAATGGTCGAGAGTAGACCTTAGAATTGTAGAAAGTAACTTTTTTTCAAAAAAATTAAAAGGATAAGGTTTTTTGAGATTTTTTGGTTCTTAAATTATAATATGTGTATTAAGCGTTACCCTCTCAGTGCTCATGTCCATAGATTACCCTGTACTGGCTAGTAAACATACAGACGAACAATTTAACCTCTTTGTAATAAAATTGTAGTTAATAACTTGTCTATTTTTATTATTTTGAATGCTGTCATATTTTTGGGCACGTTTCCAGATGACATGATGTGGACACTTTGACGCCGAAGTATATATTATTTTGTTTTGTATAAATGTTCTAACTTTAGTTTGATATAAATAGTTCTAACGTAAGTATAAAACGCAACTTTTGGTAACTAAAATTAGTTTGTATGAATATACTTAAAAAACAAACAGTTTTACTTCACTTGTGAAGTATAAGTGTTTTTAGATACTTAGGCTGACTTTCCACTGGCGCGGAGGTGGGATGAGTGGAGCGGAGCTGTTCCAATATTACCCATTGAAATTGCATAAAATCTCCGCTTCGCTTCAGTGGACAGGGACTTGCGAACTAATTTAATAATGCATACAAAACCTTGAAGCGAAGCAAGACAGTGGAGTGGGGAAGTGGAAAAAACCGGCTGCCCGCTCAAACTACTCTCCACACAGCCTGCAACTCTGCTCCGCACTACCTCGCTCCGTATCAATGAACATACACAGTCCGCAACTCAGCCCCGCATTACTCCTTCGCTCCGCTCTGCTGCCTCGTTCCGCGACAATGAACAGGCAGCCTTACAGTTTGGTAGTTTTAACACTACCAGACTGTAAAATTCGGAGCCACTAAACAGACAAACCGGAAAATTAACAAATGCTTACAAAATACATTGCGGCTGCTACGCCGTAACTCGTAGCTCGTAGCAGCGTAGCGCGTGCTACGAAATTTACGTAGACACTGTTCATTTATAAAGTGCTCCATGCAAATGAATAAAATAACAGTTTCTGTCTGTAATATCAAAATAACAGCTTTTTACTAAATGCATATGAAAGTATAAACGATACTTATAACACAAGAACCATTTATTCATTTTTGTTCGTCTGTCCTTAACTTACTGGACCGATTTGGACGGGACTTTCACTGTCAGATAGCTGATGTTTGGAGTAATGGCTACTTTTATTTTAGTAAAAGGTTTGGGGTTCCGCAAAAACGAAAATCCCATTATATTGTGAACAAATGCGGACGAAGTCGCGAGCAGTGAACATTACTAAGTTGGTATGCAAGTGTTACTTGAAAGCACTTTAAGTTACTCATGGAATGAGCGATGATAGTTTTAAAGTATTTTATTACTGCAGGATTTTCTGTTATCTTTTTTCTAAATATTGTTTGCTTTTCTCAAGTGTTCTCAGATTGTTCGAAGTTAATGCATTTTTTCTTGTTGTAGTATTGCTTGAATAAAAAATCTTTGATGGAATGAAAAAATCATATGCACTTATTTTATTAAAGTTGTTATAGCTCATCTGTATCGGGTTTAAAGATTCTTTATTTATTCTGAAAGAACATACATTGTTCACTTAGCGAATAAATACATAACTATGGTAAGTGTAGTCTGCCCGGGTTGCGGAATTTATTCGAAAGAGTCACCGCGGCCCTGGAACGCAAAGGGCTTTAGAAGGAACACTGATGGGTTTTAGTCAGTAAGAGTCTGACTCCCTTCCGCTCCAACCAGAGTGGAAGAAGTCATTTGATGATTTCCCATCATTAAAAAAAAAAGGATTGGCTTATATCGTTAACGCAATAGTTTTGCGTTAGTGACGTACTGCAAGAGTTTAGCTTTAAATGTGTTAAAAGAAGATATGCTCCTTATATCTGCCGGTAGATTATTATAAAATTTTCTTTCATACAACAATATATTTTATGGCCTTCTTTTTCAATTTAACGAAAAATTATCTCTGCCCGTCCGGCGGGTACCGGATAGTCGTGGAATAGTGTCAAGTCCATCCGATTGCACTAATTACTGTGGACAGCCGGTAATGGCATCGGATAATATATGAATAAATCAAATACGTTTATGTTTCGTGTTGAATTGGATGGTGATAAGAAAATATTTATGGCATTGTTAGTGACGGGTTTGTCGAGTGGTTAGTGACACATTTTGAACTATATGTATATTTCTTCTCTCTTTACTTCTTAATTTATATACGGTATGTATATAAATTCATCTACGAGAACAGGCGTGAAATTGGCATTGTGTAAAAGCAGCTGTGAGAGATCTTAATAATGGGACTTTTATAATCAAACAAAGTGATACATTATTGATGCAACTACTTAATCTCCAAATGGGAGGACTACAAACCAATAAAAGTGTGTACTGCGCTCTGGGATTTTTACTTAAAAATATGTGCATATTTTTAAGTTAAAATCCCAGAGCGCAGCACACACTTTTTTTATTAAAGACTGAGAGCCGTAATTAACATTTGCAACCATCAGAAAAACGACGAATCACTAAAACCCGATCCTACAATGAATCAGAAAAAAGGAGGACTGAGAAAAAAACCATAGGTACTCTTCCATAACTACCAATTTTTTTCTGAAAACACTTC
>NDFZ01004358.1:0-23584 GCA_002192655.3 Mamestra configurata
GAATGCAACATAGGATGCTGAGTAAGCTAGAAGGGGTACAGTTTAGGGATGTAACAGTACGCGGGCAAAAGCTAGTGCTATATAAAAGTCATTACGAAGTTTGAGAGCGTTTTTAAATTCAGATGAACTAGACAAATATTACTCTAGTTTCCCAGCAATCTCTGTTTCCTTTAAGATGCAAATGCCTTCTTTGTTATTTTTCCGTACCTATGTGCCATACTTGTGTACATAGCGTTATTCGAAAGCTCAGTGTTGCAAGTTTCATGACTCATCGCGACTATTTGAGGTCAAAGGGCTTTTGTACACGTTGAGTAACGTTATTTCTGCCGACTTTCTATACTTAACACTAAACAGTTTCTTTCTTTGAGGATTGTTAATACTTGCTTGTTTGGGTGTAGTTGAAGTCATAACTTGTGATAATTTAGAGAGTCTGAAATCAATCTGATGTTTTGTTTTGCATTGATACTTCGTCAATATAGTTAGTTACAATTTTACTCTAGTATGCAATAAATATTAAACAACTCTGAGAAGAAACGTTTTGTTAGTTCCACATTAAGTGTTCTCCAATAGAAGGCAACTATAGTTTACTGCGTAATTCTTCACTTTCCTTCAAAACAATACCACAATAAATCGTATTTTATATCTTTAGAGAGAGATGGCAATAATTTTGTAAGTGCGTCTACAGTTACAACTGTCACGGTCAAGTGGACGAGGTTATATTTCACATTTTACGACAGGAATATGTAAATAATAGGTTGTTCATATATCGTGCTATGAGACAAAATGCCTAGAGTGACAAGATAATGACAAACGTTTAGGCAGACTGCGAAGCACCGTTATGCAGGTAGGGCGACCAACGTTGCTGGCTTTCATTCGGACATGGTTAAAGAAAGTTCCAAGTTTTTTGCTTAATAATGTGAAAAAAATTGTTGTCCAAGATTCTTTTAACGGATGTCCTTTCAGGTACTAAATAATGTTTTCATATTCGCGTAAATTGTTATTGCGACTATCTTGTTTGGACTCCCGAATGAGTTGTTTCATTATGGTCACCGGCATCCAGCCATGTTCCAGTATTTTGCCGCCAAGTATTTCAAACACATGTGTAGCCGACCAGATCCATCAAAATATTGATGTCAGCAATACCAGCCAGCCAGGTGTGACAATTTTGTAATTCTATTTAAATGACTATCACCGGGCCGCCGGCTGGCGTGGTGGATAATCTCTCAGTCCTTCTCCCAGAGGCCTGTGTCAGGCTGTGTGCCAGCTCTGGGAACATTATAGGCTGATTATGCTATGCTTAAAAGTGTTCATGGAGCAATTTCTTGCACGTTCTTCTCCATAGAAATCTACGCTATCGAACTAACAATCCGTACTAACCGACTCCTTGACAATTCAAAAGTACCTACTTAAATCATTCAATTGAAATAACTGGTTCGAGTTTTTGTTAATTCCTAACCTTTTTGGTCACGCCATAAAATATTATTATCGATACTAACAATGTGTCATGGACACAGTCGACGGTAGTCTCTTTAGCTGGTGGAATAGAAACTTGGCGGAGCAATGGTGCGTGACGCGTGTACGTCATTGAGCCCGTGCGCTGGTGCATAACACCATCCACACCATTGTAGAACAGTGTGCACCTAACTCAAACATGTCCCAGTTTTTTAATTCCTGATCGTCCCACTCTTGACCTCGATGTAAGCAATGGAACGAGCGAGAACAGAAGATGTCAGCCGGTCGATTCTGCAAACATGTCGAAGTGAAGGCTTGTGAAGTGATCACAAGGTGAGCTGTGTCAATCTATATAATCAAGATGTCATTTGATCACGAAGTGAGCTGTCATTCCATCTTGATTATATTCCTCAGTTGGACATGTTTACAGAACCGACCGGCTGTTCACTCTTGCTTTGAAGGCTGACGGTAGAGACTTCCACACTTAGCATGTGCGACTTATAAATGTGGAAGCGAGGATGAATAAACCAAGAGCGGATGGATGGACGCCTGTAGTGGCTGAAGCTAAGGCAAAAGGAAAGGGGCAAATTGTAACAAGCTTCTTGTTGAATACAATGAGTCATTAGTTCAAATCGGTTCCGTATTTTGGTAACTATGAGAAAGTTTGAAATAGAATCTGATTGAGTTCGTCATGGACGGATGATATTGATAATGCCAAGTTCTGGGCTGACACTGGCATCGAAAGAGTAAGAAAGAAGAAAAAAAATACGAAGAAGTTTTATAACAGATTTAGCCAAAAATATATAATATAGGAACATTACATATTCAACATACCGAACTACACAAACAAACAATTACATTCAAAGAAAAAAGTGTAAGTATAATAGCTTATAGCATTAAATAGTCAGTTAACGTTCAACGGAGTGTATCTAACACACATATTTCAACAATAAAATATATAAAATAAGAGCAACTTTCCAGCGGCGATGTATGAGATAATATGGCGGAAGACGAAACGCGCTCGACTGCAATGAAATGTATCGCTATTTTGAATAATACAACAATTTGGTACAACATTAGAACAATATTCAAATGAGTTTTGGGAAAGAAAGTTAATGGCACTGCCACATTACATGTCTGAATTGGTAAACCACGACAACACAAGCAACGGTAGTTGGCTTTCAAATAAAAATAAAAATTTAAGCTAATTGAAATATTTTGCGACTCTACCAGACGTTTTATTTGCACATATTTTAAAGATTTAATGCTCACATTCATAATATTAACATTAATTATAATTAAACGAAACTAACCGAGCCTTGTCTACAAACATCTCAATGAATCTCTCAGACGAAGCTACTCGAACAGCATCTAAAACTTATTAGAACGACACGTAGTAACAGTGGTCAACGATGCACGACGCGTCATACTGCGAAGACAGGCAGAAAACAAAATAAATTACAACGCCAAATTACAACATTCTAGTTAAACACGATAGGATAAGTATTGTACTGGCGTACGATCCAACCAGGCGTGACAAACAAACATTAGAGTCAACGACATCACCCGAACATATAAGGCACTTTCAGTTTCGTGAAATCGAAAGCGGCAAATACATCTCCCGCACACTGCAAGACGCGCCATTTTTGCCAAGATGGCGGCGAAAAAACTTGATAATCCGTCACGGGCCCGTGCGCCGGCGCATCCAGCGGCCATCAATTTGTCAATTGCAGCAGCTAGCTGCTGCGTTCCGCCTTCATGTTGTATTCGAACGATTGATAGTCGGCGCGGTAACATGATTTTGTCATAGCGCGAGCGTGTCGACAGTATTGCGTTCATATTTTTGAGTAATAACGATGTAAGAATGTATTATACTTTTACAATTTTTTATGAGTTTTGTCAACTAGACAAGGATAAACCAGTGGTCTCGTATGTCATTATCTATCACTAACGCCGCTCTAAGGGAAGTGCAGTGACCCGCGATAGTGAAATGCAACCAGCACCTGACCACGAACCGGCCTTGGTCAGCGTCGTGAAAGTATACCCACCTCTCTAATTGCTCTCGTCTTGCCTTACACAGAACTAGATTCCCTTAGAAAATCATGGATACAAGAAATTTAAAAAGCGAATGGTGAATCGACAGCGAAACTAAACAACCAATCTTGTGAGCTAATATAATCTGTTCTGTCAAATTAAAAAACTGGATCGCGTGCCGATTTGTGGTATAGCTTCGTTAAAGTGAAATTTCCCGAAGCGGTCCGCATTGCTCCTGTCAGCTGCGGGCACACTTCCGCGTGATTTAAACAAGTCGAATTATTTACGATTGTGCATTACTCTCACTAAAGTTAGAGTTTTCTAAAAATAGATACCTGGATTCCTTTGGCTGTTGAGGAGGGTAGTCATTATTTTGATGGTGATTGATGTCTTGAATCGGACATAAATGTATCTTAAGCATTTGGTGGTGTGCCAAAAAAGGGGGAGCTAAGTAAATAAAGTGGAAAAGCGAGCCTGTTTGTTACAAAATCTAGTCCAGATGCTATGGACACAGCGGTACAGAACGGGGTCAACAAAAAGTTTATGTCTGCGGAAACGGGAGGGCGCGGCGACTTGCACAATGCGTCGCCATCCGGTGTAACTTACACAGTCACAATCACAATACATATGCACACCACTATCTAACCGATCCTCGTCTAGGCTCATATCTGCACGTTCGCGATAAAAACGCTGTTTACAACTCATTCGATTTGGAACACGTACACTAACAGTAATTCCCTTGCAGCGGACAACAATCTAATTAAGAATGACTCAAGTTGAATAAGGAATGAAATGGTTGTTTTAAATTCTGATCGTGCGGCGTGTACCACTTCTTTGGTCTAACGGTATGCAATAAAGATTCTGAAGGTTAAGGAGCAACGTCCAAAGAGCTGGGAGATAGTCACAAGTAGTTTAGCTTTTATCTGTCGTTAACTGGAAACTGTTAGTTCCAAAAGACATAAAAGCTAGTTTATTGCGGTTTTAGCAAATTATTGTTTTTAATATTTACAGTTTTAAAATTATATTCGCAGTAAATAACCAGTAGCCGCCAGAACTTTCTAAAGTTTACAGCTAAAACAGGATTAGTTTCGTTTAAAGCTTTTAGTATCTAGATCTATAGCTTTGTTAGCAATCGCTTTAGACGTGCAGTCAGAGCTTCATGACTTTAAAGGCGAAGGAATCTCTGCGCAGTCGGAATATAGCAAGAATTCTCAATAGCTTTATCCCGGATCTTTTGCACAAGTCTATTGAACACAACTAAGATGTAACCAGTAGTAATCTGTATCTAATTAAGGACTTGCTCTGTACAAATGAAGATGTTTAAAAGAAATAGCTTTTTTGAGCTTGGCGTCAACATTAATGATACCTTTAAATCAATGGACCGTGAGAAGCTTAAGAATTGTAGCTACTATGAAGTTCAATATAACGTTTTTTTTGTCCCATTACGAGTCATAGATACAAGACCAAACTTCAACCAGATGACCTTTGAAATGTTTACGCGATGAAGTTTCCCGCTTGTACGTATTAAATTGTGGTGATCTCAGAGTTTTATAAGTATTCATTTGTTAGCTATTACAATGACATCATAGCCTTGTCTGACCCATCACAATATAAGGTTATAATTTGTTGTAAGGCTCATAGATCATGAGCTGGTAATGCTTGTTTTCTGACGCATTTAATTCAAGTATTTGTGCCAAGAATGGATGAGTGTCACAACACAACTAAGGTAAATAAGTATTTGATATCTACATACATGAAACTTATATTTAGAAGTTACAAAATGAGCAGTCTATGATATAATACAAATAAAAAATCTGAAGACATCTCTAGAGGCACTATTTCGACATGGCTGATTGTGTTTACTTGTTATTATATTGAACAATTCCTATACTATATTTGCCTTCGAAAGAGCAACAGAACATCGTGCTTTAAATTGCAAAACGATTGAACTTTAAAAAGTGATTTTGTTGAATGCACCGAAACGAATGGATCAAAGCGGCGCTTATTCTTCAATTTGAGTATATAATGTGCATATTTCTCTTCTGCAACAGTTGGCTAATAGTTAGAAAGGGCAGTGTTACGGCCCGCGACCCGCGTAACCTAGCCTCGTCAGCTGTTCGGAGAGAGGACGTTGTGAAACATGTAAAGGACAACTTCTTACCGCACGATTGTTTAGCATGCCTCGAACTAGAAACTCACGACTAACATTTTGCGAAACTAATTAACTACGGGACGAGAGCAAAGGCAGGCTTTGAGATTATTCAGCTAGCTCATGGTGGAAATAGGAATTCTATAAATGCAATACGTGAAGGAGAACCAGTAAATAATAATAAAGATGAATAAAACTATGATTCGTACGTTGACGAAGGTAGTGTTATAAATAAGGGGGATCTAATCTAACATCAACAATTGCAATGAGAACAATAAAGGTGAAGACAGCTAAACATAATGTTTTCAACGAGCCCATTGAAAAATAATAACAGCACAGTAGAGACAGGTGCCCGAAGCAGCTAACGTAAATGCCATTATAATAACAGGTAAAGTGCACATTAACACTAAAACTAGTACTAAAATCGATCTAAAGGTTCGCCGGTTAGGAGCACTCGTCTGTAGCCGTAAAGATGGCTTTCCATAGATGGAATACTGCATAATTATTGCCAATTATCATCGTCAAGCACTAGTTGGTTTCAGAATTTCATTAAAACACAGTTTATTGTCGTTTTCTAACCAGACAGGGCTTTGTTTGCCTAGTTATAGTTTCTAATCTATAAACAATGGAGTGTATTCGTTCTTTTTATACCATATTTGTGCGTCCAATACCCAGTATTTCCTTTGCGTGTCTAGTTTTTGGTCCATAGTGGCCAGCTTCTGTTTTTATACTAAATAACAGCAGCCTGACCATTAGACCCTTAAATAAAGCAATTTTGTCCACGCAGATGTTGCTGTCAGTTATCTGATCAAATCCTTAAATCATCCATTTAAAACCATGGATGCGCGACAACTAGTGTATTATCAGGAGCGTCGAAACAGGTTGTTCCAGAATGAATTAAGGCAGCTGTGTCGAAAACATTGATATCGTGAACATAATTGTGAGTATTACAGAGGGAATTTATTAAGAACATTAAAGATCACCGCACAATGAGATACAAGATATCGTTGCAACACTTTTGACATCGCACGCACTGACAGTTGACATTTATTGCGTATCGTAGGTATATAAGTCATAAATAAAATATTGCAGAGCTCTAGTTTGATACTTCACAATGGAGACTGCTGGGATGGCCAAATTTTTATCTCCATTTGAGTTTTTAAACTCGCATTTGTTCTGACAAATGTTTATTTTTTTATTAGGCTCTCAAGCTTTACAAGCTAGGAAAGTTGCCAGACTTAGATAACGTTCCCATTTCCAACAGAGATGTGCGAGGATGCGTAGCGAGGGATTTGTTTGTTAAGAACCAATAGACTCGCACCCGTATAGCTTGCAAAACCTTGGCGAAATGTCCTGCTTATCTTTTCATTGTTTGTATAAGTTTTCATTCCTTGCAGCTTATCAAAGCTCTGCTTCTTCTTTTCGTATCGAAGGTACCTTAAATAGTTTGTGGCCACGTTAATACCATCACTTGGGGCACTTCAACAAGTCATGTTCTGGTCCGAGGGACAGCACTCACATTTGGTGTCAAACTCGTTCTTATACCTAACCCAAAAAATATTTGTATTTTAGTTTTATGTTTCCACTTTGTTTTACTTTAGTGTACAATAAATAAAATTACAAAATGGCCAATCTGCAGCGGCCTAATCAGTGCTCTAAATATCGTCATTAGATATCCTTATACACGGCTAGAGCGTTAGAAATTTCCACATGTTCCAAGAATAAAATTACATTCGCATCGTTCTGCCACAACACTTGTACGATAATTGCAACAATTACGATTGTTATTATGTGCGCTTACGCCGCATCACGTGCTCAGCAGATCTCTACGATTAAAAGGCTTTTCATTAAAATAATGTCGCTTGAAGATGGTTGTCTGCACTAAAAGTGGTGTGATAGCAGAGCCTGGTAAACGAATCTCTGAAGTGGAGTTGGTTGGAGCAACATCTTTGCTTACCACTTTAGAAATATCAACCTGGAATTCCTCTCTATAATCTGGGTATATTCTTTACAATTTTTAGAGGTTAAGAAACAATAGTCGCCGGGGATATATCCAGAAACTTATTTCGCCATGATTGTTGGTATTTATCGTAAAGAAAAAATGACCTTGGTCCTTAAAGGCGAAGGATTAAGACATGATGACACACACTCCAGTAAATTGTGTGAATTCATTCGTCCTTTTGTGCCACTTAAGGGAAGCAGGGGCGCTGAGCGACAAAGGTTAACACATCAGCTGGCTTCTTACAATTATAGTAATTGTATCTCTTAAATAATTGTTTGTATTTTACTGATAATTTTTGTTCGGCTTTACCTGATATAAAACCACTTTCCAGATGTGACGTTCATTTCTTTTACCTTTATTGGTTTTGACAGTTAATAGCTGCGATATAAATCTTGGCAATTACCTGTAACAAACGTAAAACATTGGTTAGAATTGCAATTAAAACGGTTGGGCGTGGCTTTCGGCAGCGCAATAAAAGCTCTCTAGTCTAAGCCACTGCGGAGCTCGGCGCTGATTCAGGCGTGTCTAACGTCTACCAACTAACTTTCCCCAGTCTGTAGCGATTACAATGACGCGATGAACCGTACAGTTGCCCAATTTGACACTACTTTCCCCCATTGTAGCCGTCCAGTCTACTAAATTAACTTAATAAGCGAGCAGAAAACCATTGTCATCAGTCGAGATGCTCGTAACTTCGACATGATCGATTACAAGAAAGTTTATTGCGACATTTCGTGTCTCATTTCATTTGAAACGTTAAGTAAGATGTGTCGCTTTTAAAAACTATAATTACTGAGAAAATGAAAATAATTTGCTACAGATGTTTTTCGTTTATGGCATGGGGAGTTAAAACTGTGTAAGCGATCACCTGCCAGAGAGACACGTTCTCAAGGAATCGAATGAAGCATACATGACTCTTACTTATTACATTTAAACGTTCTTACAATTATGAACCTCGTGGTGGATTAAACTGTTGTATTTTTTGTTCGTTTAGCGCATATCGAATTGGTAGAAACTTCGTAAAAGTGACATGTTGCTTTCTACCAAAGAGGGCATATAATGGTAGTAAATGTTGTCACTACAATATAATTAGCGCGTATAAATTAGCAAGTACATCTTGCTGGAATTAATTTCATAAATATTAATGAACACTTTATTTCCGAAGTAATGAATGACACCATCAATGTGCTCCTAATTGTTACTAGTCTGTTTAGCTGCTCTAAAAAGTGCAAAACAATAGGAGTTAGAATACACTCTATGGTTTTTATCATTCAGTCTGCAGGCATAAATCATGGAGACGCTCTCCATGCTTTATGCCTGCAGACTGAATGTGTCTGGTATTAAGTGGAAGGCGTTCTTGCGTATCTGTGCCTGAGGCTGACCTCAGCCGAGACGCATCACATGACGTCATCCTCGACGCCCGCAGCACACAAGGGATCCCAAGCTATGCACAGCTGAATACTTATGCTCTCGGAATTTTAATCTGGTTTTAAGCACCAAGGTTTTAGATTTTGTTATTTTACGCTTGGAAATTTCAGTTTGGTCCACTGGACGGACTGAATCAATTTTTTTGGTGACACTACTTAAAGGTACTTAATAGCTTGTTGTATTTTGTCAAACACCTGATAAATTAACAGATTTTTGACTTGCAAGAAATCAATCTGCTACATTATTATTAATACAGTCCATATGCAACTAGAAATAACCTAACATATTTACTTTATCAACGGAAATTGAGAGCAACAGTGGTCGACACAGAAAAAAACGCATATTTTTAGAGATATATCTGTGAAATGGCGTCACTAGCTAGCTTTTTCACATACGACTTCCATTAGTCATGTCTGTAAGTTTACCACTTGGATGTTCGGTGATAATTGCGATGGCCTTCGCGACAATGATAATGAAGAGTACATGAGGTGTTAAGTAATACGGAAAATGGCTCTCAGTATATTGTTAAGATATTTAAATGAAGAATGTACAGTCATCGTCACTAGGTTTATGAAGAGAAATTGTTTTTGAACCTTGTCTAGAGTAGAAGATGTTACGATTGGGACTCATAATTGCATGCATCATACATGGAAACCTAACTTAGAACCTAGCTATTCAATGGTACAAACAATAAAATTAAGGACCTTTTTAAATTTAACAGAAAACAGCCAGAACGTTATTGCTATCGTATTTTCTTTCAAATAATCTTCACTTTCTAAAATAAAAGGATAATTCAATACGAGTAGATTACAAACGTGAGATTCCTCACTACCACGGCAGATAAAACGACCCTTCTTATTAGAAAAACATTTTTATAACTAAAATAAAGGACAGCTGTCGCTTGCAGTCGCGTATATCCAGATAACCAGCTGATCACGATAAGGACCTTGAAAGTTCCAGAAGCCTTATCCGACGATAAGGCAGTACGGCTGTATTAGCGCTCACGTGCGACAGAGACGCAGTTGTCAGCATTGTGTGAACATTCACAACTTGATTACATAAAGCGATTGCACAACCTCTGTAGGTCATGATGTACTTGTACGTTTTTTTCTCACTAGAAATGCATAAATGTTTCCATACTGATACGCGAATGTGGGAAAAACGTGTGTCAACTGTTTTAACCGCATATGTTGAGGAAAATGAGTCATTGTGGTGGTTAAGGCTAGCGACCTGATTTGACAACTAACGATTTTGACCTTAGTCCATTTTGGAATCGTTTGATGTCAAGAATGGAATTATGATATTGTCTACATAAACTTTATGATTCAAATTAGGCTGCAAGGCTGCTAGTTCATTCACTTAATAATGCTGCAGTTACCTCCCTCAAAATTTCTAGGTTGTTGTAACAAAATGGTCGAATGGAATTGGGCGAAAGATCAAACGACATTTTGCATCCGCATAAGGAAGCCAATGTTTTGGATAAACTATTTACTCAATGATAAACCTATAAAATGTCAGGCTAACACATTTCTTACCAATCTTCCTACCGATATACATTTGGGAAGTTTTTGTACTTAAGTACATATTTATCTACGTACATATCTTATTTAAGCTGACGTCTTTCATGCGTAAGCTTGGGTGGTATAGCCCTGGATACAAAATACCATTGCTGTTTATGACATAATCGTTACTCAATTAATTGGCAGTACCTTCTACACCAGTGCCTTTGCTAAGTATGGTGACATAACGCAAACTTTTACGATTACTTGCCATAGCGGAGGAAACTTCAAACTTGTTCCATTAGAGAAGGAATTCTAAGATTTTCCTGTATAGATGGATGTTGACGAGCTAATGGGTGTATCGTCCTCACATAATATTAAATTAATTTTTGTATACCAAATTTTGTAAATCATTATTTGAAAAGAGTAACTATGGAGTTTCTTGTCCGTTCTTCTCCATTAGAATCTACCTTTCCGAATGGACAGTAGAGTCACTTTATTAATGTAATATTATTATTTTACTGAACTGTAAATGCTGACGTTCAAAAGTGCCGTTTAATGGCCTAATTGAAATAAACGTTTTGACTTTGACTTTGAATGAGCTTATGTAACTACGTCAAGATGCTGTCGAAAGATTCAAACAGTCATTAATTCTGCAGGACCTAAATTAACAGGCTTTAAATTATGACCTTACCAATTAAGTTCACAGCAAACACTCATCACTAGTTTAAAAAGGTAGAAATGAACATTCCACTTACAAAGCCAATTACAGCGAGGTGCTCAAAGAATAATAAAAAGTCACCAAGAAATATAATAATAATGATTGACATTTAAGCACCCACGTTGCTTCGGAAACGGTTTTTGCAATAATTTCAAAGAACATCAGTATAACGAGGGGTTTTCGTGCAATACAAACAGTGTTTAGTAGATGGACAGTCACAAAGGCCAAAGAGAAGGCAGTCACAAACCAATTTAGCTTGTTCCATGCAATTAGAGGCGGGGTCGTTGACCGAATGTAATTGGAGACTTAAGTGGGTGAGATAAAGATGCAACAGATTTATACACCCAAGTTCTCTGCTCGATAGATCTATACACTGGCCTGTAGACGAAGAAAAAGCGCTTTTATAAAGTGGTTTAACGTTGGTCCTAAGTCGATCCCTGGGGCAAACCAATTGACGAACGTCGTTGATAGCTTTTTGTTATTGAAATGTTGATGATCAGTTCATATCTTATCAATTCTTTTATTTGAGATTGCGTTAATATGACTTATTGTCTGTCAATGTTTTCCAAATTGTAATATCGACTTTTAACTAAGGTTTTCGCCTATACATAAATAATAACATTTTAATATTTATTAGATAGCCTACATGTTCTTAATCATCGTAGTCGGAGATCTTTAAAACTATTTATTCATAAACGGTTATTTAAAAATAACCACTGCAAATATGTAGGTAGTTGATTTTAATTTTACGACCAGTACTAATAATGACTACCAAAATAACAGGCGGTTCGGATTAAATTAGGACAGTATTATACATGTGATATATTTTGTTTAACATCGAGGGATAGCTCATGAATAACCAGTTTGGGCACCAACTAACGAACGGCTGCCTGACGCAACTGTCCTGTACGAAATTATTAAATATCTAAGGCCTTCAAGTATTTTATTTTGATTTAAAATAGCTGTTGAATCAGGATAAGGTATTGAGACAAATTGTTATGAGACGTTTAAAATGTGATCAAAAGTAACAGTAACTTACAAAAAAAAGCGAGACCCTTTGCAGCCGTCAGACACACATTTAGTTCAGCATACCTACATATCTTTTTTTAATTTTATTTCTATGTACCGTGCGTGTTTCATTTAAGCGCTAAATAAATATTATTCTTCTTCTTCTTCAATGGAAACCGCAGTTGTTGGCCTACGCAACGTAATGCTGTGGTTTGAAATATCTCTATATTTCCCATCAGACATCGTTAAGGTAACACAAATACTGGAGAACAATGTAGCGGATTCTGAAAATCATTTCGTAGAAACTGTTGTTTAATCCAGTTGCTTCAATCTCAGTTTTAGGCATGCAGATTCTGATTAATGTTTGTTTAACTGTACCAAAGAAACCGATATAAATTTGGTATAAATATATTTGAAACGTTTCCAAGTGTTAAAATCGCCACCTCTTTATCTATCTGATAAATTATATCACCAAGTAAGACATTATCTACAAACGGATATTGTAATAAAAGTTATTTAGTTAAAATTTAAATGAGACAGTCGGTAAAACATTAACCATATTTATCTTTCAGTACATACGCAAGGTGTGCAGAAATCCACGACACACCTAAGCAGGTAACCAGCTGGTGACGGTTAATTCATTATATCGCACATCTTAAAAACCCATAATTATTACCATGGTTGTAATTAATATCCATTGTGGGTTGCAGCATGCATGGCTGCAAATAACATAAATCTTTAGTGATGTAGCTGTTGTGTTAGCAACTCAAAGAGCACGAGTCAATACTTTTTGCACAAACAACAAAAGGGAGACAAAAGACATTGCACCTGTAAGCACTTTACCAACATTGTCACCATTCCAACCATTTGTAATATTTAACAGAAACATGTTAAAAGGCGTGAACGTTTACATGCGAAAAAAATTGTACAAAAAATAGTGAAGTGACTAACATCCTCGAGTTTTTACAAGCAATGCACTAGTGGTGTGCGTAGTGGCAAAAAGTGGTTGCTGTTTGTACCATTAACCCTGTGAACGGTCACAAGTGGGGACGATGTTTTATGGACGAGACGACACTGTTTGATTTATATTCAGTTGACACGCGACGCTGCCCGTGTTAAAATTCGGATCGCAAGTGTTATTGCGAACTGTAAATTGTAATGTATTTGTTTACGGTAGTCTACCTAAACGAATGTCACAGTTTTTTATTTATTAAGTCCTTCTTTATCAATTAAATAAAACTGAATGTTGCTGGTCACGAATTCACGATACGCCCAGAAACACAGTGGTCATTCTTATTATTAAAATTGGCAAGATGGTATCAGTGCAATGGTAATCAACTATTTATGACATGACTAATTATAGAAATGATTGCACTAGACCGGTATGAGGTCTTATAAAAAATATAGATAAAGTCAATAACGGCGTTTAGAGAAATTTCAATAATATATTAAGTATTACCAATTGACAATATACAAGAAATGAGGTACTTCACGTTATCTATAAGTGCCTATGTACTTCATGTAAGTGTTAAGACACACTATCACGTAGAAAATATCTTGCTGACATACTCGCCGCACCTATATTATAATCCCCGAAGGGACCGGCAGATGTGTAACTATCACCCACAGTTAAATAAAAAAAACTATTTGATCAAGAAACATCTGAGAAGGCCACTCGACCAATAAAAAACATTTTTTATTTTTATTTGAATAAAATTTTCTAGATTGGTTTTAAAAAGCTATAAGGCTGTTAATTTGAATATCGTTGCTGAAAACCCGTTTGGCAAAAAAAAAAGCTTTCACGAGACACGTTAGAATGAAGAACGGTTAAACGAAATGGCTTTTAGTCTGCGCGACCATAGAAGATTGGACTTTCGTTCTACATTTTATGAAACTAAATATAAAAGTGGGACCTAAAAGATTTTAATCTAGTCGTACCGTTATCAGTGTTATCGGCCCGTTCCGAAACAACGGATAGTTGCAATGATGACAAGTATCGTAAACCAGCAACCAGCAAATGAGCTGGCATTCTTATCAGACAAGAATTGGGGCTATTCGAGGTAGAAGGTACGTGAAAGTATGAAATATGAGTACCTATGACTAAGCAGATAAGGCAAGAGAGCAAGCCATGCGCTGTTCTGAAGTGGTATCGGTTGCAGTAGTGTTACTACAACCGAGACTACTCCAGAACAGCGCATGCGTATTGCATAGGTGTATCTTTGCAGTGCTGTAGCATAGGAATACGCTTAGATAGTGAACAGGCTTCTTCTGGGTAAGCTCTCTCCGTCGTCGACTTTGTCTGTCATCTATGACCTAGACTAGAGTCAAGAGCAAACCCATACTAAATTAAAAAAAAAAAAAGATAGCAGTGAGTAGCGACCAATAATACTCATATTTAAAATCCCACAGCATAGGTTATCTTTGTTTTCCTCGCAAAGTCGTAAAGCGCGACAAGAAAATCGTTGCTTACGTGACTTCCTCTAAAAGATTCAATACAAACACACATTGTTTTAGTAAAACTTAATAATAAAGCAGTAGAACATTAAAACATGAGAATAATAACTGAGAAAGTATTGGACAAAAATCGTACACTTCGTTCAAAACGATCAAAAAGACGACTTTCAAAACATTTCTAATGGTGACTAATATGCTTTTTGTCAAGCTTGTTTACAACAACTTTTACGAACGAGATGCTCAGTGCATCTCGTTTAACAAACTACATTGCGAGGGAAAACGTATGTCCATTGCTAACATTCAATTTTCACACTTCTTGTCGAATGCTTACTGCTTTTTCGCTTCGAAGGACCATACTTTAGGACAGGATGTTGTGTCTACATATCTACAGTGCCACAATTACATCACTAAGCTATTCAAGAAATCCACAAAACCTACCTCTCGTCTTAGAAACCTTAATGACTCATCATCTGCCTAGCCTTTTCCCAATTATATTGGGGTCGGCTTCCAGTCAAACCGGATTCAGCTGAATACCAGTATTATACGTAGAGCGGCTACCTACCAGACCTCCACAACCCGTTAACCGGGTGACACGGTACTCTTTGTTAAGACTGGTGTCAGACTTTCTGGCTTTTGACTATCCGTAACGACTGCCAAAGATCTACAAATGGCAGCCGGGACCAAAGGCTTAACGTGCTTTCCGAGGCACGGAGGAGTCTCGGTATGTTAAGATGGTCACCCATCCACAGACCAACCTCGGCAACGTTGCTTAACCTTGAAGATCGACCCGTGCGGCTGTTATTATTTAGCCACGAGCTCCTCCACCTTAACCTTAATGACTATTACCACAAAAATGTGTTATTAGTTGGTCGGTATTATTACATGTATTGTATTACAAAACATGATGGCAGTTGTTTTAGTTGAGGTTCGCAGCTATAAGTTTGCCGGTACAGATCCGGTTTTGCAGTGAGTCATGCGACCTCACGTCGACCTCTCCGGGCTATCCGAATGTCCTCTTCGACATAAGCTGTAAGCTCACCTTGTGTTCTTATAGATTCTGTATATTTCCCATGTTTTTCATAACCGGTATATGTTTTTTTTTTTAACAAAAACAATAGGCTTTAATTATGGATATAGAAGAACTTACACATATAACAACTAAAATGTAATATATTTTATCTAGAAAGTTGACACTGGCACAAATATATAAATAAGGATACTTTAATGTTTAGTTGAAAAACAATTAATCACGATGATTTATGAGGAATAAGGAAAATTATTGTGAAAACTCAGGGATACAAATTCTCATAAATATATCCATTAGAGGCAACATCGAGTTGTTACGCGTTGGGTTAAAGATCAAGATTGTGTTGAAACAAGAGGCCTGCCAGTTGCATCGTACGCGCAGAATTTATACTATAGTGGTATGCGGTACAGAGAGTAAAGCCCCGCATACCTCCACTGGAAATGGGAGGATCCTCCGAACCAGACGGGTGTTGTCTGGTGGGCAACTGCCCGATAGTTAATATTCGAACTGTTGTATATGTTCAAATCGCACAGTGAACTTTGCTTGCGCGTATTTCGAAGTTAGTTCGTCGTAGATGGCGCTGCGGTTCTTTTTGTTGCCGTACAAATTTCGCTTCTTAGTTTTTCATGTGGTGGCATTGATGCCGCTACAATACCTAATCACCACCTCATCTTTAAGGTAGTGGAAACTTTACTGTCTCTAATGATATGCCATACGCTACTGTCAATCCCTTCAACTTCCTTTGCACCTCGTTCAATCTTAACTATGTCAGAACTCTAGGGCTGGTGGCTCTCAATAAAAAACTAGCTTTATCATTCCTAATTCCATTTCAAAACCAACTACGCCATAGAATGTGTCAGCTGCTCATTTTCCAAGTTTTAAAAGTCAACGTAGTGAAATGGTAAGGCATGCAAGTAATATAATTACTTCTAGCCTTGCAATTAAACAAAAATAATAACTAAAATAAAAGCCACGCACTTATCAGCGATGACGCAAAAGCCTTAAGTTTATGAAGTAACATGTCTATAATCTAAATTCCTCAGGTGCAGAACCGTTTAACTACGGGTAGAGACAGTTTAGCTAATCCAGTGAATACAGGTACAAATACTCAGTAGTATGTTATCAGTATTAATATTAGTATGCCCGACGAGTATAGTAGCTCGAAGGCAATATTTACTCATCGCGCGGACGATGAATGCCGATGATCTAAGCATTTCGTCCCTAGTGCGAATGGCCATGTTAGTTGTGTCAACAAGCCCAACCATCTCTATACCATGCAGTTCAGTTACAACTATCACTATGTTATGCCGTTCAGTTACGAAACTTACGAAGTCTTCTATATGCGTAACAATTTCGACCTCGTTGAAATTTAAATAACCAGTTATTAATCGGTAGGTTCAAATGGTTCTTTAACTCTGTCTTCTGACGACTGTGAATGGTTTTATTTTTGGTTGCTCTCCTTGAACTTCTTACTGTAGATCCTTTAGCAACCTTCTTGTTGCTATTTCTTAATTCGTTCTGTTACTTGCATCTTTGAGTATCTTCTTTATTTTGGTACAAATGCTACAGCTTTGAATTTATTTGGATTACAGGTTTAGTACTCATTGTTCCATTTGTCTGTCTATTCTATATTTGGCAATACCAAATTAATTGTGTTTGTCATTAGGATTCTTGACTTTGCCAGGAACAACCCGACTAGGGATTCATTCAGTCTTTATTCTTCAAGTGCTGATTATTATTTTACGTTTTAGCGTAAGGCAGTAGTTTGGGTATTTGTGTCTTCTGAATATCTTTTAGCTTTTGTAGCGTTTACATCGAACCAAGCTGTTGTTGTTCGTAAAATAAGTACCTTGTGACAAATAATTCAACTACGATATACCAATTACCACGCCACGCTAACCGTGGCGATTATAGCACCCCCTTTGGGGGAGCCTATATCCAGCAGTGGACGTCTTTCGGCTGAATATGATGATTCCAACCACATAATATAAGTCAAGCAGTACAATTACTCTTTTGAATTCTCCTGAGTCAGGTAAACCCATCAACTGTGCCTGACGGGGGGGGCGTGGCACAACTATCACGCTATGTACCCCTGTCTTATTAAAACGAGGCGTCATGCAAAAAATTACAAACAACGTGTGTTGCTTAGACCTAAACACCAATTAATAAGCTAGATATTTATATAATGAGTTGATAAAGATAATTGCTTAATTATTATAAATCTGCACGAAAGTGAAACATTGCTAGTACTATAATTTTGTACGAGGAGCATTCCATTACAGTAAATGCGCATCTCGATAGGGGGTTGCAAACATTACATGCTTTTATTAATTTATTTCTTAAGTCAATAAGTCTTGAATCATGCAAGGTGAATACGAGGCAAAGGAAGTATTAATTATGCAGCCCACTCTAGTAAAAAAATAAAATACAAATGCAGCAGGAGGTAAACACTGAATTAAGCATTGTGGTTAAATAGATGTTTGAATTATTAAAATTCATTCACACGTATGGTGAGTACCACTTATTGAAAAAGCCGGAAACAATCACTCCGTAGATCCTAATATAGGAATGCATGCAATTTGAATTACTGATGCAATCAATCAAAAACTGCAAGGATACAGATATTTGCGGAATTTGTTCGAAAGAGTCACCGCGGCCCTGGAACGCAAAGGGCTTTAGAAGGAACACGTCAAGTCATTTGATGATTTCCCATCCTTAAAAAAAGGATACAGATGGATGAAGAAGTGCAATCGTTTTGTCAATAACAGCTAATATTATGACAACAGACTCTCAAGAGATGAGATATGGACCAAAGACCAATATCATTTTCTGAGGCTTATAAGCTCACAACTTACTACTTCGATTGCGTACAATATAATGAAAAAGTATTTTCCGTAATGAAGTTCCAACAGAATAGAATCGTTACGTCAAAATTTGAATTTCCAACGGTTGGCCGCAACGGCTGACAGCTGCGTCCGCCGGGCATGCCATATGTGGCACTAGCCTAGCTGTTATACAGTGAGTGTAATAATTAAACAGTCCACATAATGTAGATATACATGTTCGTAGTAAGATATCAGACTATCTTCTAAAGTAAACAGTACTTTATTCCGCATGTTTACTCATCGAAATATCGTTTCTGAAGTATAGTTCTACCAAATATGGCACTGATTATTTCCTCTAACTGTTGAGCTGAGTTTTGTTATATATTACTTTTTTATAATAATGTAAATGTCCTTAATATTCATAATATCATAAGAGCCCTAAGTACCTTAGTTATTTTATCTATATGTATTATAAGCTAGTTGCAAGAAGTTCGTGGTGCGGTAATTATATTGAAAGTTGTACCATTTATGATCTTGATCACCTATAATTTTACATAATTTATTTTTATATTACTCCATTCACATTTTCTAACAAATTAATTTTACTCGTTCAAGTAATCCAATGCTAGAACGTATTAAAAAACTAGATAAGAGCTATATCCATTACACTGCTTATTGGCTCCACAAGCTGTCGTAATCATGTCGCAAGGTGTAACTTATATGGCTGAAAGAAATTTAAGTAGTTACATACACTAAGAATTAGCAATAAAATTATTAAAAGGAAAACATTTAGAAAAAGAACGGTAAAAAGGTACGCGTGCGCGGACCCCACCCTCTTTGCAGCGCACGCGCCGGTCCCCTTTACTGGCCACACCTGTCATAGAAAAAACCATAGAGCAAAAAGTAAAGACAACGAATGGCCCATTACTAAGAAAACTTATGTTGTAAATTGGAATATAAGTGTGTTGTTGGATTGGTCAAGATTATGATTTATTTTAACAAAATGTTTGGATACTTGATTTGCACAAAATTGTTTCGTAAGCAGATGTAAACAAAGACGCGATTTAAGCATATTAAAATTCAATTATACGGCGAAATCCCACTAATGTTATAAAGGCGAAAGTTTGTGAGTGTGTGTGTATGTTTGTTACTTCTTCACGCGCAAACGGCTGGACGGATCTTGATGAAATTTGGCACAGAGGTAGATTATGGTCTGAAATAAGACAGGATACTTTTCATCCTGGGAGTATGTTCCCTTGGGTTATCCCAAGGAACATTTTGACATTAACGCGGGCGGAGCCGTGGGCGGTAGCTGGTTATTAATAATTAATTGTCAACAAAATTAAAGATCATAATTAAATAATTAAATTAAATGTCCAGAGCTTCCAGTAGTCGTACAAAAGTCGTAAGGTTCGTGTATTAATTAAAAAACTAACTTAATTGTACAGCATTAAATTGAAAGTAATTAAGTGTGTCGAAGACACGGCAAATTCTTGAGCGATCAGTAAGTTGGTAACTTGACTTAACTATGTTCTTATTAATAAGACATGGCAACACTGAGCTCATGTTGCCAGGACAAAGGTGGCAAATTCTTACCAGGCATGAGTTTATTATCATGTCCTGGTGATTGATACTTATTACTATGCTGTTGGGTCGCTATGAAAGTTATCCAGTCTACTAATAAGATTTTAATTTATTTTTTTATTGAAATATTTTCATTAACTTTTAATTTTATTAAGGACATTGACGACGATAGGATACAATTGTATGTAATTGAATTCGAACTTAACGTGGAACCATAGTGGTGGCCCGCAATTCTTTTTTTTTTGCGTTTTGTTTTTTGCAATTTGCAAGTCAGTGTCAGGTTGTACAACAACAACACACATAAGAATAATCAAATACATCGCTCTAACTTAGATTTGATACAAATTAGTTAAATTTCTGTTTGACAGCTTTTAATACTACAACTACATAAAACTGTCATATTTATGCTTGACATAAAATATTTGATTATTGAAAAATCAGCCCCAAATGTAAAAGCAATTAAGGGTCATGTCTTCACAGTTTCCGGTAAATAACAGTAGTTTCGTATAACCACTAAATCTATCAATATGATAATGATAAATATAATTAGCAGCCCACAGAACATTCGTTAAAATACCATCATCATCATATCAGCCGAAAGACATCCACTGCTGGACATAGGCCTCCCTCAAGTGTCGCCATAACAACCGATCCTGTGCGTCTCGCATCCATCGGCTACCCGCGACCCTCACCAGGTCATCGGTCCACCTTGTGGGAGGCCTTCCAACGCTAAAATATAAATAGTCTATAAAGACAAAAATGTACGTGTTGATATTTCTTAATTGTAATTAATGTGATTTTAATTTTGAAGCGGAATTGTTAGCCGGTCAATTACCATTGGTATAAACAGTCCCGATGACAGTTCATTGTAAAAACTCTGACCACACAAGTATATAATTGCATCGCAGCTGGTTACAAGTCGGAGTGCAATTGCAATGACTAATGTTAGCGGATTCCAATTATTTTCTACAAACGATCTAAGATAAATGGCGTCAGTGTTTAACCGCCGCGATAATTGTATTTAAGTGTTTAACCTTTGAAGGTTTTTATGTAATAAATTATGCCATGCTTTTCCTACGGAAGGAACTCAATACAGCAAGTCGTGTTTGGTTACAGTCTTACGAAATAAATAAAACGTAACAGGTGGGTTTTAAAAGCATCCCCAATAAGGTTTCGGTCCAATTTTGTGGCATTTCATGTGTGTTATAACTTTATTTACTTTGGATTATTCCAAGGACAAACGTGGTGCCTCTCTAGTGTAGGTCCGCTGCGTTCTATGCTAATTTTAAATTTCGAAACAGCGAGCCGACAACGCAACCGCCCCCGATCCGACACGATTCGATTCATCGATGACCGTGAACATCGATTCGACATTCACGTGTATCGTAATTGGATGATCATCCCTCTCACTTTAATTGAGATACTAGAGTGTTTGGAAATTGTGAAAATCAATTAGGTTCTCTGTATCATTTTCTTGCCCTTATCCCAATTTATTAAGAGTCGACGTAACATGTCTTCTTCCATTATAATTCAAGGTTAGTTGTCATTTCGATTGTCACCTTCACATAATCCATCTATCGTTTCTTTGGTCTTCCGCTACTATCGCCATTCACATTCATTCTCTATCTCTAATCTACTATGTGAAATGAAAAAATCTTCATAATTATTTGAAAGATGAATTCTAACAAAAAATATAACTTACATAATATTAACAAACCTGAGTAATATTTACAAAATACGAAAAAAATTAGTCTGTTACAAATTTATGAAACAGATGTGTTTTAATGTTAATAAATAATTTATTAGTATTTGGTAATACTGTCTGGCATTTTTACGCGGATCAGTTTTTTGCGTTTGTGACTGACGTCTGAATGCCTGTGCCATTGCTGAAGCTTTTTGACGTGACAACGTCTAATAAATTGATGAACGCCGGCTGCACGCACCAAAAAAGGATGACTCATTGTAACGTTACGCTCATTGTAACGTTACGATTTCATCAATGTTTTGTTATGACGTTGTCACGTTAAACTATCGTCCGTAAACCGACTTTACAGACAACCAATTTTTTTTTCCAAACTGACAGATTAGAGACGTGACAATGACACTGAAACTTCATGATGCACAAGGTGTTACAGAAGAAGCATAGGACCTATGACACTCCTAGAAGATCGGGACCCTTGAGTTGTATGGGCCGTATGGTCGTTGAGTTGTCGTGTACTTACTGACAATTTGGTTGTTTAATCTAAAACCCAAAAGCTCCTTTTTTAAGGGAGTGTCAGACTCTTACTGACTAAAATGTTCCTTCTAATGCCCTTTGCGTTCCAGGGCCGCGGTGACTCTTTCGAACAAATTCCGCAACCAACTTAAAAGCTCTGAACTAGCAATTCTAGGAGACCCCACATTTTAGACCAGTCATGAGCAAATTGCAATATTTTTATCTACAAATTTTTTGTATATCTTTTTTTACTTTTTGAAAATAAATTACCTATACGTTAATTAAAAAAAAAACAACGGGATGCACTCTGGGAGTGCCGGAAGAAGTGAAAAAGAGTGGGGGATATTACTTCCTCTCCTACGCCGCGTCGGCGGTCTACTTTCCCTCTATCTTACGAATTTTCGATCAGATCACATGTCCTGACGCGAGTTTAACGTTTTTACCCATCCCAAAAAGTGCACAACGCCGCTTAAGAAGTTTTGACTTCAAAAAAATGCCTGGCACTAGTTTAGTCAGTACTGGATTTTGAACAAACAAGTTTCAGGGCTTGCCTTTACGCTGTTGCATCCTCTATTGTTACAGAAATTAATCGAGATTACTTCCCAATGATGTCATATTCAAAAGTCATTTATTCAAATTAGGCTGAGTGCCAGCACTTTTTGAACGTCAAAGTTCTACATAAAGACAGTCCCCCAAAACGCCCGCCCGTCACCACTTCCTAGTGTTTTAGCTGGGAAGAAGAAGTGGCGCAACAAACTCCCCAGCAACACATCTGTCTGTTGAGTTATAAGAACTATCACTTATACAAAGATATGTAAGTAGTCAGTATTCTTACAAAGAAAACAATACAACAAAGGTAACACGTAAAAACATAAAACTTAATAATTCGCTACTTGTAAGCTAGCACACTCCATTATGCCAGCATAAACAGACAAACTCAAGCATAAAAACAATATCAAATCAAACTAAATAAGCCTCCAGACATGAAGGGTGTGCCCGCTTACACGTACAGAGGGTAGAATTTAATAAAAAGATCTGTGACTCGACGCCACAAGTGATAAACCAGGGCCATCAAAATTAAACATTAAGCATATAATCGTTATAACAATAGTAAAATCCATGGCTAACAAGACGACCTTTCACCACAAGCAGCACCCGTTCACGAGCATAACGCAAAGATCAGCCA
>NDFZ01004358.1:25521-38813 GCA_002192655.3 Mamestra configurata
TCAAAAGTCATTTATTCAAATTAGGCTGAGTGCCAGCACTTTTTGAACGTCAAAGTTCTACATAAAGACAGTCCCCCAAAACGCCCGCCCGTCACCACTTCCTAGTGTTTTAGCTGGGAAGAAGAAGTGGCGCAACAAACTCCCCAGCAACACATCTGTCTGTTGAGTTATAAGAACTATCACTTATACAAAGATATGTAAGTAGTCAGTATTCTTACAAAGAAAACAATACAACAAAGGTAACACGTAAAAACATAAAACTTAATAATTCGCTACTTGTAAGCTAGCACACTCCATTATGCCAGCATAAACAGACAAACTCAAGCATAAAAACAATATCAAATCAAACTAAATAAGCCTCCAGACATGAAGGGTGTGCCCGCTTACACGTACAGAGGGTAGAATTTAATAAAAAGATCTGTGACTCGACGCCACAAGTGATAAACCAGGGCCATCAAAATTAAACATTTTGATTTTGATTTTATTACTGAGTAAGTAATACTTTGTAAGGCAAAACATACTACGGTAGCTGTATTCCGTACACGTCATGCTTACATGATTTTCGGGAAAACAGTGACTATTATGTATATTATGAGGAAAAAATAAAGTTATAGAACCATAGTATTTTAATTGGTGAAGGTTGGTATTATTTACTTTTATGGTAACGTAATCAATAACCATGTTTCTGGAAAAGTAACTTAATTGGTATTGTGGTAAATTTGTTATGTTAACAGCTACTGGTCACTTTTCCTTTAAATCCTCCAATTTCCTTAATCCGTTCGAAAATTGGTCATTAATATTTTCAATATAGAAAACATGAATTCCGGACTGGACTCTGGAAGTTATGTAAAAGGAACGTCAACCAAGGAATTATACAGGGTGTCCGGTAATTAATGGATAACCTTGAAATGGCTTATAGTATAACTTATTGCCATTCAGAAAAAAATACGAAAAAAAATCTATCATACCTAAAATAAGTATTAACCCGCGAGCACTCGCGCTATGAGCATTTTGCTCACAGTAAATTTAAAACACGCGCCATTTTGTCAAAATTATTCGTACGTACATCGTTCATTTGGTAGCTGAGTTTTGTTCCATCTCCCATCCCTGTATGCAGTACACTTCTCGCCAGTGCGCTCGCCTTCCAAAATATTTCATATCCTCTTCAGCAAGTGATGAAACGTTTTGTACCAGAATCTGAGTTACCAGAAGTAGAAAAACCAAGTGGTATCTGCGCGGTTTGCCCAAGACGCAAAAATCGCAAGACCAAAAAGAGCTGCATTTACTGTCAAAAATTTTTATGTACCGAGCATAGTCGTACACTATGTGATATGTGTAAAGTTCGCGTATATGACGAAGATTAGTTATTTTTACTTAGTTAGTTTGTTTTTTTTTGTTTAATTTTTTCCGTAACACTGCCTTAGAAGACTGGCAAATTAGTTCCTATGAATGTTAATTAAAATAAAAAAGATTAATATTGTTAACTTTTTGAAAATATATTTTGTAGAATAAATAATGTGTATTTTATTTAATAAAATATTTTTTTATTAATATTTTTTGGTAAAACTTGCATTTATTGACATTCACAAACGTGAGCAAAATGCTCTACACGCGAGTGCTGATGTAATTTCTTGAGGCGCGAGTGCTGGCGGGTTAAAAAAAAATATTGCCTTATTTTACTTTATTGAACACTACGACTAGAAATGCATGAAATTCATCGGTTTTTTGTTGTTTTAATATTACACACTAACTATATTGATAGATAGATAGTAAATAGTAAGACTAGTTATTGTACTTTATTTTTTAATATGCAATTCATTTATTTTGGAAAATTAGCATAATTCCTGTCCAATGCTCGGCCGATGAGTAGGACTGCACACTCAGGTCGTGGCTAGGTAGGTGGAATGGCATATTTATTTGTATTAAATTGTAACTGTCTTGATTTTATTGTATGTGTACTACTAACAATAGTTTTATAAGCTTAATGTATTTACTAACGTTATGGACCTCGATCTGCAAATAAATAAATATTATTATTATTATAATTTATTTTTTAAACAACTTGGGTAAAAAAAATATGAATACATGAGTGACCATTAATTTTAAAATTATGTCGGTTTCAAGTAGATTGGATAATGGTACAATTCATAATTGTATCTGCCTTCAATAGTGAATTATTGCTATTAATGTTGAAAAAGAGAAAAAAATACTGAAGCAAAAATAAAAATAATATGGGAATTGTTTTTCTAATTCAGTTGTACCTAACCCATAAAAAATAATAAAAAATCAGGCGTTGATGATTAATAAAAGTAGCTTATTTAAACAAATCGAAGCTAAATGGTCAGAAATTAACTACATAATTAAAATGTACTAAAATACTTAAATTGTTGAGTAAGTAAAGTTAACCAACAATATTACGCTAATTTAGAGAAAAATAAAATGATTGTTAACAGAAGCATGCAGATGTCGTAATCGCTGCAATTGCTATATAAAAGATGAATAGAATAAGACCATTTTATTATACCTACTAAGATGTTGATAGTCCATCTAACCTTTAAAACACAATACATAGATTAGCGTCTAATAAAGAAACTGCTAAATTGCAGCAATCATCGTGTTTTGCTGTGGCAAAGGTAACTTCTGCAATGTTATCGTATCTATAATTCTTCATTCCCATCACTAGCCTTGAGAGGTGTACCTATTTATTAGATTTAGGGCCGTTATCTTAGCATTTTGAGTTTAACGTGTCAAACCATGTTGCGGAATTGGTTCGAAAGAGTCACCGCGGCCCTGGAACGCAAAGGGCTTTAGAAGGAACACGGATGCGTTTCATTCAGTAAGAGTCTGACACGCCTTTCCGCTTCACCCAGAGCGGAAGAAGTCATTTGACGATTTCCCATCCTTAAAAAAATAAGAAACGTGTCAAACCATATTTAAATGCCCAAAAGATTGACAGGTTTTCAGGGCAGTGTATGAAAAATACTCAACTTCAAATTCTAAATTCAGAAATCAGCGGTATTATCCTTCTTTGTTTTTTATTCTCGTCCAAATTATTAACAAGCATTTCCATAGCTTCAAAGCGTCTCTTCTCAAAGTGAAACATCAATTTGTTGCTCTTATGTCATCCTTTATTTGCTTGATTACAAGTGAAAGTAACACAAATTACTAATTAAAATGGCGCCAAATTACCGAGATATTACAACGCGATCGGCAACTAGTTCTCAGACAAAACGATCTCATAATTAGCCTTAATGACGAATGTCACCTAAAACGAGACACTAATGACTAATTAGTAAGAAATTAATGCGCGGTAAACGGCCTGCCATACTGCAATATTGCATGAAAAGAAAACTAATTATATCGACATTAAATTAATTGCAACACCCATTGACGCACATTCACTCATTCGCAAGAGCAATAGAAGATAGAATAATGCAATGATTTATACAATTGACTGCATATTTTAATATTACCGTTTTGATATAAAAATCGCGGTAGTTTTCAATAGAAAATAACTGTCGAACATTTTAACATGCAAAGCGCATTCAAATGTGTCCGACACGCAGATTATCTTAAAAAATACAGTTAGATTTTTGTTGATATTCTCTAAGAGAAACTGCCATTTAGCGGTATTATTCCAATGATTTGATACACCCCATGAAACCACACCACTTCTATCAGACGCTTTTAGTAACTGGGTACTAAGGGCTGGGACAGTAAGTCTATACTTTACTGTAAAATGTATTTCTTTTTATTTATGTAAAATTTTGGTCGTTTGCAGCTATCTGCAAACGACCAAAATTTGACATATAGAGAGAAAGAGAAGAAAGGAAATCGATAAAGTGTACAGAAGATTGAACAGGAAACTTGACAAAAATTCTACATAAAAGGAAGCTAAACCGTTAAAGCCCCTCGTATTTTAGGACACACTCAATTGCGCAAGCGCATGACGTGTAGGAGTGTCCTTCAGTGACAGGACGTGGCTAAGCAAACGGTTAGAGTGAACACACAATATTGACTCTTTATGACAAAGCAAAGAAAACCATAGATACATATATAAATATAGAGTCCCTCCACCAAACCATAGATATTTTTCTCCTCTAGTGGCGCCCAACGTCGACAGGTCCTTTATTTACGTGCAGAGGACAGATTAGTTATAGCCACCCTTCCACGTTTTGGTGGGGTAGACAGGGAGAAGGGGGAGACGGCCCTGTCCGCAGTCTACCTCACTAGCTGGGGCGTTGAACTTTTTAGTTGCGGGAAAAAATGCCTTAAGTGCTTGGCAGTAACATTATGTTATTTGATTAATATTATTAAAGTCGTATGTCTATTTTATTAAAAATAAATGGCTTAGTGTGTTGCTAAGTGCAAAACTCGAGAACGGCTGGACCAATTCGGCCTTTTTTTTTCAAAAATTCTTTGATGTCCGAGGAAGGTTTTTATGAAGATAAAGATACGATAAAACGTCCAAAAAAATAGCACGGGAAAACATAACCACCGGGATATTTAACTACGATGTATTTTAATTCTGAACTCCAGGCCGACGTCGCGGTCAGAAACTAGTACTATATTTCAAAAGACGTAGTTTAACATCCCCTTAGGCACTTAAAAATCCATGCAAGGAGTTAGCACTCATTATTAGGACATTGAAAAGTCAACAGGTGTCATTGTAATATTGGTAATACTTGAAAACAATTACCTACAATACACGAAATCCAATTTATCTCCATGATTCGTAATTAACGCCATTATTTCGAACAGCTGCGCGCATCACTGCATAATTGTACAAGTTATGTATTACGAGTCCGACTTGCATCCAGTTGGCGGGCCAGTCATCCGTACAGCCAGTTTCGAGTCCAATGTCAAGGATACGCTCCATCGGCGAATATTCGCCAATCGATAATGAACCGTTTCTTTATCATTTGAAAGCATATTTTAGCTCAAAATCGCACGTATCACAAAAATTGCCTGAAGCGTAGGCGGACGAGTCGTGACAAAGGCTATATTTGCGTCACTTTTTGTGTTCACACTGTTCACTTTATGATCGATTGTTGCTAAGTACACGGTAAATATTGAGTATTCGTAAAGTTATTACCACACTGTCATTGAGACACCTTGCGAATACTTATTGACTAACAACACTTATGTAACACATTGTATCATTCGGGTTAGTATCTTTAGAGTTTACTTCACTATCACCATACCAATCGTTGATTAGGTCGTCGCCTTTTCATACCAAAAGGTATATATTTATGTTGATATTTTACTAACCACGACAAAATACACCGATAAAAGCTAATGACCATTTGGCGTGTTTAATGAAAGCGTTCAGATCACTACGTGGCAATAAAATGAATATATTTCAACAATTTAATTGAACGTTACATCTATCAAACGTGATCCTACATACACTAGTTTCACCTTTTTCCATCGAAGTTTAGAAAAAAAACCGTTCACGCTTGAATAAATAATTCAACTGTAACTGTTTGCTCTGCATAGCGAATGTTATTTATTTTCTTTGAATATTAATAAGGTCTCAAATCGTCATTTTTATATTCGCCAGAGGTTTCAACAGTTGGATCGATAGAGATATCGGTGCCCCTTTTTGCAGAATTATTTTGATGCATTCAAGTGATTCCTCTACCTAAATCGGATACAACAAAGTTCACAAGCCTGCAATACTCGAAATGCCAAACATTGACACTTGAAGAATTTCAGAGAATGTCTTTCAGATCTGAATCGAAAAATCTCTACGCTTAGTTTCTCTTCTGAAAACTGTAGATCAGGAGGTAAAAAAAACCTAGAAATTGAGTTAAATTTGTTGAACCCAGAACAAGGTTAAGTACGACAAAAGCAGCATCAGTAGTTTTATAGGTCGCCGGAAATGAGAGTGAATGGGCACAGGAGAAGAAAGAGCACAGTTGAGTTCTGTTGCTTCAAAGACACGCCACAGCTCGCGACGCTCAGGACCAAATATGGAAGATACTATTTCTCAGATGCACAACGCAATTAGCCATACTGCCGAGCGAAAATGATATATTTCCATCACCGTCACGAATGCTGGGTGAGCATGCTAATCGTTGATGTCACTCGCTCCCCGGACGCACGAGCACTCGCGTGCGCAGTGTCACTTTCCCCTGGATGGCGCCCGCGCAGGTTTCTGTTTCGAAGGCGCGCATGCGCTCTCTCGCGCGGAATGCCCGCCGCACTAGGAGAATGATGCATTTAATGCAGGTACTTCGAAACTTCTAGAAATACTGTATAATTACTTGATCGTGTTACAAAACATGACTGTTCTTTGATTTGATCAGCAATTTATTAGCAAGACAGTTTATCTTCGATTTGTCGTCTTCCTATATAGGTTTCAGAATGAGGTCATGTTTTTGGTTTATGAAACTACTTCTCTAATCCGACACGGATATCAAAATGCAATGCTAAATTCAATCAGAAAGACTGTAACACTCGATTTGGTAACATCTACAGTTTTTTAGGCCAAACTGCAACTATCGTTTTCGCGGGCCGCTGACTTCTTGGTAGATATTCGTTCTCAACGCTCGTAATCTGTGCGATGCCAATTAAAATTATATAATTCAAGCCAACGCATCTGAACGCAGTTGATGGACGACCAAAACAAGGTGTTTTACGATCAACGAACACGAACCGTGGCGAATGCGTTGCAAGTGCAACTTACACCCATATAGGCCGTACAACTTCATACTATGCTCTTTGTGTAGGGCAGTTCTTTTAGTAAAGTTATACATTGTGTAAAATTAAACATGCAGGTTTTAACTAAGACATCATCTGTTCCTTTTTATCCTTTTCTCATAGCAGGTTTTTTTACTTTAAAAAGTATTATTAAAAGTGCAGGTGCACTTGAATGCAGCCGGAGTGTGGCAGGGTAAGTATTGCGCAAGTATGGGGCCCCGGTAATTGAGCTGATCTCATCAAACGACGAGCCCCTTTATAAGCCACCTAATGAGGGATATTACGCGAGTAAACGATTATGTTTTTGTGTTAAGAATTAGATGGCAATGCAAATGCCACGTCAAGCAATTATGCATTGAAAACACCTGAATATTGTTACTTTACTTAACATTTTTCTATATAACGCGAAGTGCACTTATGGGCCAGCTACTAACATGTGAAGTTTACATGTAAAGTTGGCGTCACATTGTTGTGATCTGGCGTGTTGCAAAAATTCTATACAATTTCACGTCACGCCTTTACGGAAATCATAGAATTTTGACTCAGATCTCATACAACTTTTTCGACTATATTTTTTTTTAGACATATTTGTGTTTCAGGCTTTGCATGAGATTTTGATAGGGGATCAAGAACTTGATTGACTTTTTGTAACCAATTTTTTTACCTAGTAAAATGAACTTGGTAAATCTCCACCACTAATTAAAGTAGATGATGCAAATATTCATAATCACAATATTACTACACAACATATTTATTATACGGTTCACCAGTTAATGTAATATTTCAACACAGAAGGCCGCACATCGACATTGACTTGTGACATAGTTCCTATAAATAAACATTGTTTAGTTTATACTTTTTGCACATATTGGCAGCTTTTCAAACAGATGACTATGTTATATATCTCAAATGGCAACTATGTTTGAGTTTTATACATTCAGTTTGCTGCAATTACGTTTTCGTACGGACAAAGTGTAGTTGGTAGCAATCTAGAATATATGAAGTGGTATTATATTGCGGTAAACCAATTCCTGTAATGTGTTGTTGTATTATCTTGCCCATATCGGTATGGCCAAGTACTTAGATGATGTTTACAGTAGGGCCAGCTATAAACACAACTGGAATCGTAAACAACAAGAAATGAATCATAACATGAGCTATCTCTTTCTGTTTATTTGAATCTTGTCTGTTACTTTGCTTTTCCTTTACAGTTTGTCATAAATCACCGATGTCTATGGCATGGGACAACCTATTTCCCTCAACTACTCTTTCTTACAAACAGTCATAGACAATCAAGAGACAGATCAATTTCATGTTTTTCTTCCATTCCCACAGTTAAGAGCAAATAAACACTCTCTCAGACTTTGTAGTCTGCTCTAGAAAGAAATTGTAACTGGTGCAGAAAGGTAATAAACACATTAATAAAAAAAATGATTGCTTCATTCAAGATTGATTTGCAGTCATTTGCAGTCCGATTTTGAAAAGAGTAGGTAAGGACCTTATCTTTTTTTTATTTAATTGAAGAATGTTTTGGTTTTAAAATCGAGTCTATGGTAAGTTTCTTTTAACTCATGTTCATCAGTACTCTAATGAGAATCCCAGTTAACCAATTACTTGGTCAGAGTAATAGATACTGTAACTTATTTTTTTTAATTGCTTTGCTTTATTTATTTAGAAGACATAGGTTGGTGTTGGCATACCTAAGCTTGTTGTACTTCAACAGATATGATGCAAAATTAAAAATTCAATTACCTACAAGTATGATATCATTAACATTGATAAGCATCTGGCTATACAATTACATTGGTATTTCATATCCCCAGTAATTTGATAGTCCAGTTACTGAGAAACTGTGATAATGGTAATATTCCTTAGTATAATCTACTGATATGAAAAATTAATTATTGACTGATTATATTTTTTTATCCTTATGCAGTGAAAAGTTTTCTATGAATAGCGGTTTTTTTTTTAATTTTACTAAATTCATACCTAATTGTAAAAGAATTGTGTAGGTAACAATGTTGGTTTAGAAATAAAGTTATTCTGTCTAAAAACTCTGAAAACCATAATTTGTTTTTCTGTAAAACATCTTTTTATGCTGACATTCTATTTGATGTTTTTTTTTAAGTTTTCTATTCCTTCTTGTATTAACTTGGTAAGTAGATGGAGTTTTTAAAATATTAATGGTGTTAGCATTATGACTAATAATACACAGCTTGAGTTTTTACAGCCATGATCTTATTTGTTATTTATAGTATGTTGAATGTTATACACCATGTAAGTAAAACCATGGCCCATGACTCATTTATTACTAATTGTGTGAACAGGACAAGTATGATTCTATTACAAGTATGACTAAACAATAGGTACAATTAAATAAAACTTGTCCTTTGCCAAACCATGACATCATAAAAGTTTCCAACTTTCTTTCTACTTTCAAATTTTGAATGGTAGGGCTCTTACAGGAACTATACTATCATATTGCAGCCGGTTTATAGGTTCATTATATAACTAACGCTAGCTTGGTGCACCGATGACGTCTGCAGCAGTCTAAATGCAACCAATCTGCCTTAGTGTGTACCAACATGAACACGACGAGATGTAATTACCATGGGCGATAAAATACGCGCCAAACACAACGAGACCAACAAAACAGTTGCTAGTGACCTAAATAACGCGCATTATAAGTGCAGTAATAATATACTTTCATGCATACGAGCGCAGCACGACAATATCATGCGATTTACAATGCATGTTCTGCATACTCCCGGTATGTTCTGTTAGCTGTCGAAAGTACCAGCTTTGCCGCATAGAACTGCGTTTATCACGTTTGCCACCTCTTCACAATCTTCTTATATCTCCGAAGGCCAACTACAGTACAGTAACGCGTGCCGTGTTGACCGATGTAAGCAGCTAATCTTGTGCATAACACGTGTAAAAACTATAGCTACCTTAATGATCAGCTCGATCTCTGGGACGTCTCCGTTCGCTGTTCCATTCTCCGCAATTTCATCCGACATCGTGAACTCCAGAAACACTTCAAATTTATCAGAAAAATATCCTGTTCAACACAATTTCACACAACCGTCACTGTTCCAAAACACCGACAGACTGCCTTACTTCAGTTTGGTTCATCGAAGTTGTTTGTTGTGTTTCTAACTTCATACCTGTTAGGTTTTCCTTTCAACGTCAAAAACGAAGTTTGCGGAAGTCTTACTTGCAACTGCAACCTGATATTGCACACATACCCACTTAACTTATTAATTATGTTTTGCGAATTTTATTTTTTTATTTTAATCCAAAATCCTTTCAAATAAATGTAATGGTAAAAGCATATTTTTTAATGGAATTAATTTATTAAAAAAACATTGGTCTAAAATTATTGCAATACTAAATATAGGGTTTGACGAATTTAATCAACTAACAATATTCAAAACTGCAATGAAAGCTTTTTAAGCAAAGCTCTAAAATTCATCAGATTTATAAAAAAATATTCGGAGGATACCTTTCGTTTTTCCAGTAGAAGCAGTAAAACATTCAAATTTACAAAAGCAAAATGGGCGATGACAAAGTGAGTAAGCAAAACATCATTTATCTTGAACTCGCGCACATATAGGTATGCGGTAATTAATCGATTTATTCATATCAATTTGCACTCTTTAGTTTGCAAGAAACAATTAAATGTATAATCGCCTAAACAATTTGACTGGCATCATATAAATACACTACACAAATTAGGCTGACATTGACAACTTCAATCTGTCAGTCATGGTCTTTTCTTTTCTTTGTGTATTGTCTATGCTGATGTGTAATTTTGTCAAAAAGTCGACAACACGCACTGTATTTATGTAAAAGAAGTGTTTCCAATCCTTAAATCAACAACGATGAGTGCCACGGCTGAGGCGTCAACATCAGCACCGAAAGAGATGTCGTTCGCTGAGAAACAAGCTGAACGCATGAAGAGGTTGCGATCTCTCCATTCAGCCAGAAACGAAGCAAGAACACACAACCATGCAGAAGTGGTCGCGGAAGAGGCGAGGAATAAACTGCCACCGAATTACGAAGCGAAACGACGACAGGCTGAATGGCTGCTCGATGACCAAGCTAAGCGCGAAGACGCAGAAAAAGCAGGCAAAGATTACGACAGAGTCAAACTATTGAACATATCCGCTACAGAGGCTGAGCGACTTGAGCGTAAGAAAAAGAAAAAGAATCCTGACGAAGGTTTTTCGACGTATGAGCAAGCTACCATAAGACAGTACAATAGATTGGTTAAAAACATGCCAACCACAGATATGGATCAGTACGAGAGACAGAAACAAAAATATGGTGACGCATTCTATGGTGGCCCTAATGTTATTATTCACGGCATGCATGAGGACCGCAGGGAGGCTGTTGACAAGATGGTGGATGACTTGGAAGGGCAGATTGCCAAGAGAGCTCGCTACTCCAGAAGACGTACACATAATGACGATGCAGATATTGATTACATCAACGAAAGAAATGCCAAGTTCAACAAGAAACTGGAAAGATTTTATGGAGAACACACTGCTGAGATCAAACAGAATTTGGAGCGTGGTACAGCTATTTAATAAGCATGTGTAATTACAAGAAGCTATTTGTGTGGAAACAGTTATAATAATAGAATTGTTTACTGGGTCGATTGTAGCCTCAACACTAGCTGTTGGGCCATCTTGATAGGCTGCATTTAATTTTAAGGACCTTTTACCATAATGTCAGATAAAATGTGAAATGATTGTAGGACATTAAGACTTTAGTAGCAAATATTGAAACACCCTGAAAGCATTGAAATGATTCTCTTATTGGTGCCTGTATTGTACCCTTGCAAAAGATTGTTATAATTATACCAGAACAACTTTAATTACAGCCCTCAAATTAGGCTGCTGGCTTTTAATTGTACTGTTTGTATCCTCAGAAACTAAAAATTCCTTATTTTCCTATTATCTGAAATCACTGTTTTATATACAGGATTACTATTCTAAATTGTTAGTAGTTTACTTACAAAGCATTGTATTTTGGGTTTAAGTTTAAAGTTGTTTTGGTATAATCCAGATCTTTTTAACAATGCAACTAACCAAGTGTTCATGATAATTATTAGAAGTTATAAATTTAAATTAAGTATTGATACTGTTGCATTGTTATTAGCTTTTAATTAGGATCTGTATGTAATAAACCTAGTTTTAGTATACTATTTTTATTGTTTGAACATGATATTATATAACTAGGTTCAGCAATCAATAAAATAGGGTCAACTTACAAAGAGAAGTGATGAACTTTATTTACTAAGCAAAATAAAATTTGGATATTCTCACTGAAATGTATATTTTACCCAGCAGTAAATAAAGTTCAATATGGTATTGCTATTTTAAAAAGTGGCCCCAGTTCTTACTGTTAGTGCAAACATTAGACAAAATACAGTGATAAAATCAGTCAACAAGCCAAGATTGTGATGGGTTTCTGTCAAGCTCACATGCCTATGAATTTGGAAAAGTAAAACAAATAAAGTAAACAATTTCAATAACAAGTTTATTTTGATAAATGTGCCGATTAAATAAAAATATTAATTATTATTATATCATATAGATCATAGATATTTTACATCAAGTAAATATACTATAAAAGCGCTAAATACTTTTTATTTTAACAAGATGGCCTTATGTACAAGTAATTTTGTTTTGTTTTTTGGAGTTTACTGTCAGTAAAATGTGTGGTGGGGGTAATTTACTTGTAATATAACAACAGGATCAGGGTAAATTGTTTATAAAGATATAGGTTACTGTTGGGTAAAAACTCGAACTCGGGCTCAGAAAAGTCGTTCAAGTCAATGAGGCGGGGGAGAAAAATCGTCAAATGACTAAGGTCGATAATGTCTATTAAACTGATGACCAGTAATTTTGTTTAATGAAATTGAGTTGCTTTTTTTACACCTATTTGCCTACCCCCATATTAAGGCTCGGCGCAAACGGGCCGCCGACCACAGCCACCGGTGGCTGTCGCGCGCTACAGCCACATTTGTAACAGTGGCAGAAGTGCGCGACAGCCTCCGGTGTTCGGAAGTCGCCACATTTTATAACCCGCTCTCCTCTGCGTAGTTTATCTAATATCTCTAAGTATCGATATCCATTGAGGCGTCGTGCTCCATGGTGACGCATGGGATACGTAGGACGCCTAACGCCTAGCTGTGGGTGTAGCAGTGGGAGTGGCGGGTGTCGGCGTCTTGTGTGGCCCACAGCAACCACAAGTGGCGGAGGAGTCGCGGACACTACTGTAGCGAGTGGCCGGCGTGGCCGCTACCGGCTACTCGTGTATGATGCGTCTGAGCCCCGGATCTATACTCTATCCGTTTAGGTAGTTAACTAAAGGTAAACAATCTTGATGTGTCTTTTTACTCAAATTCATATTAAACAAATAAACTACTTTTCAAACTTATGGTTCAATTGATTTAGTATTCGTTACTGTTGTATTTACTTTGGTTTTTACTTGCATTTTATTTTTAAACTGAGTTTTTAAGTAAAAAGTTACATCAAGATTGTTTACCTTTAGTTAACTACCTAAACGGATAGAGT
>NDFZ01004358.1:39130-76446 GCA_002192655.3 Mamestra configurata
TATACTCTATCCGTTTAGGTAGTTAACTAAAGGTAAACAATCTTGATGTAACTTTTTACTTAAAAACTCAGTTTAAAAATAAAATGCAAGTAAAAACCAAAGTAAATACAACAGTAACGAATACTAAATCAATTGAACCATAAGTTTGAAAAGTAGTTTATTTGTTTAATATGAATTTGTGTAAAAAGACACATCAAGATTGTTTACCTTTAGTTAACTACCTAAACGGATAGAAAATAGAGGGGGACAAACCGGGGCACGTGCCCCGGGCGGCAAGTTCAAGGGGCTCCAAATTCAAATGATTGAAAAAAAAATCTTATTCGATGTGGGGCACTAAAATTTCTGGGCTCCTAAGGAAATCTTCATAAGATTTTCTTACCTAAAATCGATTGGGTGTGAGACTTATGGTCACTAAAATCTCACCCAGCACCCTGATTTCGTAACTCCAATTTTTATTACTATGTTATAGCTAATCATTTGCTTTGTATGTTTGAAAAAAAAACAAAAAAAAAATACTTCGACCTTCAATATCTCCAGAACCAATGGTTTCCCATGTATAGTCTAGAAAAAAAATTGATGCCAGTGATGGGTACAATGGATCTTCGTTATCGTTAAGGCCATTTTACACCCAGTACATAATAAAATTAATTGAAAAGAGGGGTGCGCCACTATCAAGTTTCTTCTGCCCCGGCTCGGATAAATCGTAGATCCGGGGCTGGTGCGTCTTTACAAAATATATGAAGAAGTGTTTTAAATCGCTGTCGCTGGCAACCGACGGCTGTTGTCAGTGGCTCGTTTGCGCCGAGCCTAACCTCACACTTAGTTTTATTCGATTACCCTCATTGTTTTCCTAAATTAAAATAAGCAAATGTTCGGACGTTTACTTATTCGATCTTTTGCGAAATGAGGTAGGTATATATTTCAATTCTTGGAGCATCGCAGCGCAGTTTTCTCTGGAGCACCGAGCATTGAAATATATATGTCACCGGAAAATGGCAGACTCCGTAAGATTATAAAATAACTTGAGAGATTGTAAACTCTTGATAAATTGTCAATTGAACATTTGGAATACATTTTTATGCATCACAATTTGATAGTAGATACCTCATTTCGATTGGGTAACTTTTAAATTCAATAGTTAAATTAAAAATCCTCTGCCTGCCCGTCCGCCAGTCTACGCAGGCCCTAAGGCGTCGTCCTAACACAGCGATCATCGTGCAAATACTCGATTATTTGTTCAGGAAAACCCAAAGACCATGGCCTTATGAACATAGCCCATGGGCTGTATAGTCCTAGGCAGGAAGACGCCCTCTGTCGATGCGGCGATGCGTTGATGCGACGATGATCGCTATCTATTACGACAACGCCTCACTCTCTTGGTTTAGAATTCGCTCCTTACCCTGCTTGATTTTTTTTCAGATGGATAACATTGTAATTTTAACATTCACTAATACTGTATTCCCAATGAAAATATACTCGCACATAGGCACACAGTTCTAATATAACTTACAATAGAAAAGAAATAAGATAGCGTGGTCATACATATAATTATGTACATTAAAATGAGCACAAGTTTATTTTTATACAGAAAGAAATGCTTATTGCTTAATACATACATAATATTATGAAAAGTTCGGAGTTTCGACTAGAAATCACAGTGATTGTTTCATTAATTCAATAATTAGAACTTTACTGCTGTTTATATTTAGAAAAATCTGGGAGCATCTTTTTTTTTCAAGTACCTACCTACCTATTTTCCTTAGGTTTTTCTAATTATTTGCAGCAATTTAAGTATAACTTATTCCATGAATCAGTTCGAAATAATATCCACCAGGATACGGTAGAAAAAGCTTGTCATGCATCAACAGAATGATAATTTCGAGTTTTCTTGAAAATGCGAAGTTAAGTTTTTTCCCATACATACTTGGGTACTCATTTGTCTTGGTTTTGGACACATGCTCCCATAAAGCCAAACGTTATTAGTTTATTACAGTCTACAGACAATTTGAACATTTTGCTCCTTGCGTAATAACGTGATGAGTGACAAAAAATTGTTTTTTTTGGACGTTTTTTGAAAAAATAAAATCGGTCGCGGCGGTTTCAATTATGAAATATAAAAAAAATAACCGTCAGACTTATCACGTTACTGAAGCAAAGAAGCGAATTTTTATTTTCAAAAATCGTACGAATTTATTGTGACTGCTATAAAGTGCAAATTTGTGTGACGGAGACATTAAAAGATGACACAGCATGTCCAAATGCGCCTGCGCAGGCTAGTTTGCACAATAAGACAAGGAAAATAAGGTTTACTATTCAATGCCATTAGAAATCATCTACTCCCATCAGTTTATTATAGTTCGGATCTACAAGCAGTTGTCCAGAATCCAGCCAAGCTTTAGCCGACATACCAGAACCGCATCGACATAAAATTTATCACCTATTTCGCTTGTCCTCGTGTTACAAGCGAAAATATGTATAAAAGCGAGCAGACAGACAACTTTATTCTTTTGCATACACACCCTTAATTCTGGAAAACATTTATTTGTAGCACCTAATTTACAGAAGGACACAGGAAAATGATTTTCTGATGACATTCAATTATGCACTTTAACGTGTCAAGTATAAAGTCGTGCAAACATCGAATCAGATATCAAACTGCTCCTCAAGCTGACTCGGGCATTCTCGTTTTAACTTTACGGTACTGACGATAAGGTTTATTATTCAATTGTTTGGAGCTTGTCTGGTTTACACTGGGCCTTCGTGGGAGCACTAGGTCCAAATCAACTATTGCAGATTTACTTTAGCGTGATCTAGCAAGCTGTTTGAGCAATAAATTTAATGTTGATAAATTTTGTCATTCAAAAACTGTAATATACGCTGTTGGATAAATTGATGTTTAGAGTCAATTTGTCATTTTTTTGGAAAACAACTTTAAGGCGTCGTCCTAATACAAAGTGATCATCGCGTGAATACGGTATCGTCGCGTTCAAGGAGGATTCCTACCTAAAATGACATATATCAGGTGGCAGCACTGAGGCCAGGTCCAGGCACCTGTCAAAACGCTTGTTTTCCGACATTAGTTAAATTGGGGTCAACATCATTTTTACGTCAAATTTACGTTTTCAAAGTGGACCTCTCGCCTAAGTGGCGCCAACTAGTGGCGTGAATGTTCCAGGAAACCCTCATTGGTGCAAATTACAGAAGGCGCTTTCCGATTTTCCGTTAATTGCGCGAACGCGCGATCGTCGCTTATATTTTTGGCAAAAACGAAGCGCGGCGTGCCACTTTCTACGCGACGACACTCGACGATGATCGCTTTTCATTCGGACGACGCTTAAGCCTAACGGATCGGTACGACTGCATTTTAATAACGCACGCCCATTGTTTTGCATATACTATAATCTCAGTTATTATTCTTTTATTATTTGAGTAGGTACAGCACTTTAGTTTTCTGTCATTAAGGAAATATTTATTTCTAATGATGATACTTGGTGTCGTAAGTTTATTCCTTTTAACAAGACTGGCCATTAAAGTGAAAGTGGATAACTATATAATGTTCAAATGACCAAAGCGAAGCAAAGGTGGCTTTTGGATGAGAAAGTTTTTCAACTCACAATGTTACAATTTAGGTAATAGAAATCACATTTGCGGTATAAATGCGATGTAAGTTCTAGTGGTATTAAAAAATATTATACTTCCTGAAATCACAGGATTTTGTGTTTACAATTGACTACTTCAACACTTAATTTTGTCTGCACCACTTTAATGGAAGCTAGTTCTTTTATAATATATAAATATCTATAGTTTTGCGTTTGCTATACAAAACTAAATTACATTTCTGAAACAGTTTCAGAAAGCAGCGTAGACTGCATTCAATTAATCTTGATACTTGTTTCTCGGAACGACACATTTTTTCACCTTTTTTTTTTTTAATTATAAATATAAAGTTAATACTTCCCTATCCACCTTAAGTGCAGCAGCGTTTAAAATGTAAATAACTTTCGAGTTATCCGCATTTGGTACAACAGAGCACTCAATGAGAACAGGAAAGAACAGAACAATGTGATCGAATAACTGGGTCTTTGGAATGTGTTAAATCAAAAAATAAAATTACTTTTTTAAAACTATAACAGTAAAATCAGACTTTCTAATTACCAAATGCGAATATCACAGATTGGGTTTGTACTACTGCACTTAAGGGTCGATCGCGTTAAACTCCATTAAAATGAGAGAATAATGGACTCCTACAGATATGTATGTTGAATAGACTTATCTGTAGTAGTCTATTGTGTTTGTTTGAAGACGAGTGGTGTAGAAGAACGTTGGTTTTGAAGAAGTCCAACGCGATCAAGCCTCAAAACGTACGACCATTCGAACCTCGACCGCTTCTCATAAGACCCACGAGCGAGTTATTTCTGTAAACGAAAACATTTATAATGTAGCAAGTTTATTTAGTTATATACTACTTACTACCCAACCCAACGTGTTCCTTTCGTTACCCGTTGTTTTTCAACTCAGGATACTTTGCATGAACAGTTGTAATTTGTGGTTTCTTTTTTTTGAGGTTTGATTAATACCCTAGAGGCCTAGAGTAATGGGATGCCAAAAGGAACACGTTGTATCTGTAGAACGATAAATCAGTTAAATTAATTACAATGAAGTTATTCTCGTTACTATTTGATGTTAAATAATTTGAACATACTTACTCCGCCGACCTGGCATAAGGCGAACAGTGATTCCGTCAGGTGCCCGAACTGCATGAAAAACAAACAAAAATACAATAAAAAATAAGAAAAAGCTTTTTTAAATAAAATTTATTAAGAAAAAAGAAATAAAACACGGCATTCCACTGCACGACATTCTTGTTAAAACATTATTAAGAGCGAAAACACAACTTACCTTCAGGTTCATTTGTATTAATATCTTCAAAATAAAAAATAAACAGGTTTATCACACGCGTTCTTTGCCTTTTAAATATTCATAATTATGTGCGCTTAAGGCCACATCATCAAACGTATATTCTAGAAAATTATAGCTCTAATATATTACATAAGAGCTATAATTTAGACAATTTATTTGCAAAATGGCAAAGTACACGTAAATGTAATTTAAAAAAAAAACGTTTTTAATAGGATTATCTAGCATGACAAAGAAAAATCAACATTAATAATAAACATCTTATTTATTCTCTCATATACAATAAAAAATGGATCACAATTGAATTACACCTATATAATAACAAAGTACGCCTAATATTCAAGTCACACTATATATTTCAATTATCTAAGTAAAACAGTGCAGTGCAAACACTTTAAATGTATTATTTTCTATTAAGTTTATTTCTTAATCTCTTTTCTTTTATTATAATTACTAAGGCCAATTTATCACAATCGAAATGCTCAAATGAATAAGAAATTCATTATTAGAAAGTTTTATCATAACATTATTATAATTTGCATTCAATTAAACATGAAATTGTGAGTAAAAGTAGTATAACAAGTCTTGATCGTTTAAAATATAAATTATTATTTAAAAAACTCATGATTTCACTATGAATTGGTATTTCCTGACATTGGTGCACTTGCGTGACTTGAATCATTGTCTAAACCTACTGAATAGTGAAGTGAAGGACTTAACGAGTTAGTTTATTCTATAATGAAAAGACCCTACGCCTATCACAGTTTAATTCGAATATACACAACAAATATACCTGTCTGATTTATTTAATATTAACCATTAGTCCACTATGTTATCGCTTGAATATTATAAGGGCCTGTGCACATTGACTCATGTTAGCCACATTTCAACCTCTACGTCTGGCTATTGACCATTCTGCCTAGAAGATAACAAATGCCTATTTTATTAGTGAATTCGTTATCATGAATACTGAGCAAGATAATTTGAGCAAAATCGAAGAAAACGGCGAATGTTTTTTCTTTCAAAGGCAATAAATAATTTTTATGATATATTTTTTTGGCAAGGCGCAATAAAATAGTCTTATAACGAGATCCTGTGATGTCCCACCGTTTGACCAGTCAACAAGTGATGTTTAGTCTGCCTAATAAAATTTAATTAAGTAAAACAATAAATACATCTCATCTAATAAACTCTAATAATTTCTTTGTACCTAAACGCTAGATAAACATATTTTACAAATCTCTATATAGACGGTTATCAAACAATACACAGTACAGATTGCATCAGAAAAAATATTGATTGCTGTTAGTTACGATTGATTCTCATGTTACCTTTGTGGAAAATCACTAGATTTTTTAACAATTTTATTAATCCGAAGAGCATAGCATAATCCTTTATTCGAATGCCCACCTAATAAAAATATTCAACAATTAAACAAAGCAATTGCCGTGGGAAAAACCCTGAATGTTTAAAACACAAAGTAGGTGCACGGCTATTTTTCGTCAACGCGTTTCGTAACATTTACCATAATGTTGTAACACAACAACTGGCGTAGTCTGACGACATATTATGTATGCTTTACTAGCTCAAGTCAGCTGCTTCGTTCGAGTGAAAGTCAAAAAATAATACTGCCGGGATAAAATTTTCCTAAGACCGGTTACGCACTGCATCCGATCCGAATCCGTGAAAATAGGGATTTAAAAAACTGGGACCGAATTCGGATATTGCTTTTCGCACTGTATCCGATTCGAATTCGTGAATGAAAATACGGATTTAGAGTCTAAAAATTCGGACCTAACCTGGATATTGCTTTCGGACTAATCCGAACTCTGAACCAAATCCACCCCACGGTCGCGCCCCGTCCTGCTGTCGAGACGCGTATCTGATTTGAATCCGAGTTTATGCGAAAGCGTTCATACAAACAGTACTACGGCTACTTCGGTTCGTCAATATTCTTCCGAATTGGAGACTCACAGATGACGGAGAGAAATCGGATGACGCAAGTCGGATCTAGTGCGTAAACTACCATACAAATAGTGGATTCGGATTGGATGCAGTTCGTAACCGCTCCAAGTCCCAGTTCTGTTCTACCTGTGTATTAACATTAATCAAAAACCTATGAGGAAGATTGGTTTACAAACATCAGTCTGACTTTCACATATTTTAACATAAGCTTTGACAGTGAATGAGTCATGCATGAGTCAAAGAGAAAAAGGTCGTGTTTGCGTTAAGAATCAATTCGACTCACATATGGAAAGCACGTACGAATGTACGACTGCTTTAAAACCTGATTTACGAAAAGAACCCTTACCGCCACGAAAACAAAAGCCACTGTCCTCTAGGTGTGCGAGTTGACGGCAGGAGTAATATTGATCAGCGTCAAGTAAACGTGGAGCTGGTCGAGATATATTTACAGATTTCCGGTACTTTATCGAAACTAGCGAGATCTTTTGCATAAGGATTCGGCAAGATAAATTATGTATATGTTACTAGGTGTTACATTGCTTGATTTGATACAGTTCGATAAGAATGTAGACACTAAGGTAATCCGTTATTTCTCTGGGTAGAGGAGAAAATATGCCGCTCTTAGGAGGTTGAGAAAACGGGTGAATTTCAAGCCGATTTTGGTCTTTGGCTTTCATCTTTTGAGCAAAATCGCATGGCATATGATCGAGGAAAAGTTAAAGGAAATAGAAAAACAATAGAACGTTAAGTACAATGGTAAATCGGTAAGGTTCATGAATGACCTTCGTATGAAAAAATCTTCATAACTCCAGACAGAGATTACAAGAGAAAACTATGGAAACTGACAGTGAGTCACTTTCTCGAAGTCACTCTTGTTTATTATGTACGTTCAAGCATTCGATCTGTTTATTAGTGTAAGTTGCTTTGTTGAATCGTATCCACTAATACCGCGAACTAGTATTAATCACAGTCTATCAAGTACACGTGTGTACTGCAGTTGTTGGATAACCGTACATATTTGTTTATTAGATTTCTCGGTATTTTTACACGAGAATAAGTCGTATATTAATCCAGTCACATAAAAAATAGACGAACACACATGCGAGGATCATATTTGCTCACTTATACTTAGAATAGAAAACGCAAAAAAGTCCATAATTTACACTGCATTCTCTGCTCTATTCATAAATTAATAACGAAAAACAAGACAAATATGATTCTTTAATAATGAAAGAAAAAATATAAATCGAGATGCGAAATTACCAACAGAGGGGTATAGTTCATCACATCGTTGGTACTTTCAATGTTAATAATAAAGTTTGCATTCCAACAGTAACATGCTGGGTGAGTCTTAAGCACAACACTGTTCATATTAGCCTCAAGTCTGGACACTTCAAACGCACACGAGTTTATAAAGTTTTAAACACTGATACACTCAAGCACTGTTTTAACACTATAGGCACTGAATAAGGCAAAAATGAGGAACTGGGTAGCGTCCTGCGCGGGCGCCCTGAGGCGAGGAGGACTAGCACTAGGCAGATTGAGTCTGTGTTAGTGAATGGGGGAGGTCGTCGAGCGAGCCCGAGCCGGCGCCCCGTCGATTCCGATCTCGGAAAGAGCCGAAGCCCGAGTCGTGTGTCCTAGGGGGGGACGTACCTACGAATATCCGCGGCATGTCGCACTCCTCGCACTTGTCGAGGAGCGGGTGGTTCCTGAACGTGCACATGTGGCACTGCCAGGAGGCCGAGGGTCGCTGCCCCGTGTAGATGTTGCTGTAGAAGTTCCCGGCGTCGTCCGGCTCTGGAATTTGTTAAGGGTCAAGATGTGAGATCGTTAGCCCTTATCTCAAGTTAACTGCAGCTTCAGTCTCCCATCCCGATTCATTTTCCTATTCGCCGATGGAGTTTTCAGTATTAGCTGAAAGTAGGCAAGATAATCGTTCAATTAGCCCAATACCCAAGCCGAGTGATGAATAACCAACCAAACCCACCAACACCAACCGTCTTAGCTACCATGGCCTTTACTTGGGGCAATTCTCCCTTAAGTGGACGTTCCGCGTCCAGCTGCGAAAGGCAAAGATAGTTAAACTTCCCTCCCACTCTCACGCTCTTCACTCAATCGAGAGAGATGAAAAAGTGTAATAAGTTTTTTTTTTAAATAACGTCCATGATAAGATTTCACGGAATTGCGACGGATAACTTGCGATAGGCTCGCCCCCTATTGCATAACAAACAACCGTTATCGGTAAAGCGATAGTTTACGTATGTCCATTTTTCCTGCTAGATTTATTTGTCAAATATAGCATGTATTTTATGGTAGGGCTTTATGGATAAATACTATTTTGCAACTATGATTTAGCCTGCCTGTGGTGCCTCCTGCCACCAACACACAAAGTTCTGAAGGTCGCCTTTAGCATGGCGGGATCCCCAATTTAAACTTGCCTACTATAATCAATATTATTCACACAACATTCACAAAACAAAAATGAAGTCTTTAAAGTTCAGGGCAAACAGCCGCGTGGAAAAAGTAAAGGGTTCGGTGAGCCTTTAAGCCTTTTTTTAGGAAAAGGCCATTATTTAGAAGCAGTATGAGATAATGTTTCATACCATGTCCGGACATCTCTAGTCGTTTCGCTAGGGTCCCACACTGGTTCCGCAGTCGTTCGACATCGTCGCGCAGCCGCTGCGTAGCCGACACGGTGGGTGACGGCCCTGCCAGGATCCGCGTCTCCTTCGTCAGCTGGGATAGACGGCCCTTCTCCTGGGCTAACGCCATGGCGAGGCGCTCCAGCCTTTCTTTCTGACGCTCGATTAAGGCACGATCTAGAAAGTTTAGGGTAAAAATTGAAAGTGTTTAGCTTGTTATTTATACGCTGCCTAATCATGAGAAGCTGTAAACATTTAATTAGACCTAGCCAACCGAATTTTAGGTTCTTCTGCAAGTTTTATCAAAAACTTAAGCGCAAAAAAGCAAGTTCAATCAATCTCTTAGTTGGAGATAAATGTACACGTAGTATACGCATATCTAGATGCATGATTTGTACAATTCGCAATTCATGACACGCCGAGAATCCGTTTCATTACAAAAATACACAATTTCTTGAAAAAAAAAAAACCGGAGTTATCTATGAGACTGTCTAAACAAACTGGAAAACTTTTCACCTGCCGACGAATTGCGTTACAATAAGAGCATATAAATTATGCACCTACGCTTTTTGTGCGCAGTGCGTACTCGAGCAAACTGTCGCAAGTAAATAATGTTTTTAGAGCTTTCCTGTCAAAACAACGGATATAATACAGTGTGTTTATTTCATAAATAAAAAGATTTTCTATTGTTGCTACACCTAGATCTACATTCACCTGCACCAATTAGTTCCTTTTTTACTATGGAGGATGTATGTGATGCAGAGTTAAGAAAGGACATTTAATTGAATTGTGTAGTTAGTGAGATCTGGTGATACTGTTACCAGATGTATTGCTGTCCACTATTTTGCTTCTAATATACATATTACTAAATTTAAGCCAGTTATACAAAATCCCCAAGATTTTCGGGCTAGCAGTTCTTGGTTCAAATTTGTTATTAGCAACTTGTCTTGAAGCAGGTCACCACATAACTAAAAATTATCACTCAAAATGGGCATCAAATTATCTACTTTAATTCGATAAATATTGAATCATGTATTACATTATATTAGTGGGGTTATCATTTTTTTGGTGAATCACTTATTATTATTTTTGGTTGTAGGTAAATAAAAACCAGATTAAACCAGATCTATAAATTTACAATCTGACCAATCTGGAGAGACTGCAAACCAAATTCTGGTTTGTGAGTCAGATTGAGGGGAACTTACACAATTTATGCCCTTAAACGAATACACTATAATTAAAATGTTTATGACGTAAAAATACAAAGGCTTAACTACTACTATCAGCTTTTATTGGAGTTGTCAATGACCTTATTATATCATAATAATTTTATCAAAAAGATGTCCACCACTGGACGTGAAAATAGGTTTTGCCCCTAAGATCAATTTTGTATTATGGAAATCAAAGTAGCAAGTTGCGATAGAACAGAACACATTTTCCTCAAATGACCATTTGCATATTATAGCCATTTGGCTATTTAGATATTTTTTACTTATTTATCCTCTACAACTTACACAGTACAGTGGAAACCGTTTATTATGACTCCAGTTATATTGACCAATCGCTTATAACAAAGTAAATACTGTGTGAAGTTTGGTTTTCACATTCAATTCTTTGTAAAAAGTTCGGATATAATGACTTCGCTAATGGACATGTCGCTTATTATGACCTATTTTTAAGGAATTATATGATAATTCAGTTATAGTAAGTGACATGATTCCTAACACCTTCAGTGGTTTTCATGATCATTCCCACCTCTTTCCTACAACAATATTTTGTGCTATTTGAATATTTTCTCTCTATTACAGTAAATTTAATAAGTAAGCTTAAGACTATGCTTTGTATGACCTACGCTTAGTATGACGTATTTTTCACTTCCCTTCAATGTCATTATAAGCAGATTTTAATGTATTAAATAATACCAAGTTATGAATGTAGAATAAAGTAATTCTTTTACAGATATTATCTATCAAGATAGTCATTAATTTACTAATCTCCTTAAATTAGATAGCTATTGAGTCATATATTACAGGGGTTATATTTTTTTTGTGAATCATTTATTTGGATTTAGGTAAATAAAAACCAGATTAAATCTAGAGACCAGACCTAATTCGCATATGGTTTGTGAATCATATAAGGATAAAAGTACTTTTTATATTGTCTAAAAATGAATACAGAATAATGAATGAATTCACTATCTTATTCAGGGAGAGACATGATAAAGTCTGAACAAAATACTATCAAGTGTCAATGACATGTAACACAATAGCAGTACCTGATTGAAGGGGCATCACCAAGATGTGAATTTCCAAATTATTATGGAGTAGTATAATGAACTCACCAATAGTGATTGATCCAGGAGGTTCGGGCGCGGCTCTGGTGGGTCTCGGCGACTCGATGCGCGAAGGGTGCGCGGGCGGGGGCGGCGCCCTACGCCGCGTCGGCCTCGCCGTACTGGGGCTGACTGTCACCGTCACATGGCCCTCAAAGCCCCCATCCTCTTCCCGCGTATCTCTTACAGGACTAGCCATATTTGAAGTTGGTGTACAAACAGTTAAATTCACAGACGTAATAGCTCTAGGACTATCATAATCTTCTAACCAAGAATCACCATACGCACGGCTCAAGTCCATATGACAATTGACATTAACTGACAAATTCAAGGGATAACCCCTTTCTGGCCTAAAAGATGTATTAGTTTTGGACTCCTTCGTAGGCTCTTTCAACACAGATGGTGCCGGTGACACAGTCCTACAAGTTTCAGCCTCTGGTTCCTTTAATGTCGGTTTAAATGCAATATCTGGATTTGGTTTAATGAAATCTAATGTGTTTGGCCTTTTTGGCTTCTCCTGTGGGCTTACTTTTTTAGTTTGTGGTTCTTCCTTTTTAATTGTTTTTTTTTCCTTTCCTTTTTCTAATCTTTCAGGTAAGTTGTTTTTGATTTTATGACTCTTAAAAATCCTGTAATTAGTACTTTCTGGTTGATCTAGGTCCTTTTGTTCTTGTTGTGTAGAAACTACTTTTTCCTCTTGTGATGTTTCAAATTTTTCTTCTTTCAAGTTCTCATTACTTAGTTCGAAGTCACTAGGAGACTCAGCACTGTACTTTGCATAGCAGTTATCAATGTTTATCACAGTGACTGGTGAGACATTGTTGTTGCTTCTTAAGATTTCCTCATTTTTAGTCTCAACAATATTTTGATTGGCATCAGTGTTTAACTTGACTGGTTGTTCAGGTGTTTCAGTAACAGAGCTCAGTATTGCCTTCTGTGGCTCATCACAAGTGACAGATGTGAGAGCTGTAGACTTGACAGCTTCATGCTTCACTATGGGCTGGTTGCGGCACTTGATTGGCAGGTTGAGCCTGAGTTCATTGAGCTGGCGAGCGGCTGCCGACGAGGAGGCATGGTAGGCGTGCGTTAGGGAGGCCTTGACTTCACTGTGGAGGTGCTTCTCGCAGGCTTGTTTATCGTGACAGTACAGTTCGATCGTGTTTGACACAACATGATCAGGTACTCCGGGGAACTTCTGTTTGAGCTCATGGAACAATTGCATAAGCGATATATTGGTGCATGCGCACGGTGCAGGGCTCGCAGCGCTCTCAGAGGGGGCAGACATCGCCGCCCATCCTAGCGCAAGCCCACCGCTTCGCCGCGAATTCTCTCCTCACGGGAGCGCCACAAATCTTTTGCCACTCACCGGTGAAAACAATAAAACATTTTATTACCTAATTTGCACTGTAAATAACGTCTTGTCTATTTTGTGACGTCACAATCCCGAAAATCACGATTCTGGACAGTTACGTATACATACCCGAGTCTTCGCGTCAGTGACCATTCATGCTATGTTAATCCCGACGGCACACACATGACGAAAAAGAGCACATACCGAGACAAGGCTGAATTTTTATATCTTTTGTTATCATACCAAAGCTTGATATTTCGTGAAATTGCAACATACGTCTGAGATGGTAGTAAGCACAATTATTTTAACACTACAACATACATGTTTTATGCCTTTTACAGAGAAGCGAAAAACACCTAAAAAGTACAAAGGCAATAATTTTTGCACCCAAAAATAAATTATGAAAATTGCACGACTTGTCAGTCCGATTCTGCCATTTTGGCTATAGACAAATGAAAATATTTTTCTGTCTGCTGCCACCCACTTGACTGCCTGCGATTTTAAAGTTGCCCAATCTAATTTCACATCTCAAGTAATGTCAACAACAAAAGATTCAAGAAATACAAATGAAAAGTCGTTGTTTTTAAATGCACAAAGCCACTAGCCAGTGTTGTCTTGTCTACATAAAATCTGTTGGCTGTGGGGTTAGTGGTGCTCGGAACTAGCGAGGGTCAGGGCGAGCCGCAGTGACCTCTGCAGTTAGCAACCATAAATTACATAAGATTTAGTCGCTTCATGCTTGTGTCAATCCACAATATTCCGAAGACCATGGCCCAGCCACGAGCCCACAGCCGCTTCCTATTACGTATCCGTAGACAGAACGAACGAGTTGAAATGATACACATAAAGTAATAAGAATTATTCCGCTTACAAAATGTGAACTATTGTCTATGGAGAGTCAAGTCAAAACATCATGCTGTCAGATAAAACGAGAAAGACAGGTGTCATTTAGCTGTCAATAATTAAAAATATTCACTATCTCAGATTGGTTTTTGTCATTATCAGCTAATTAATAATTAAATAAATCCCAATACAATGGTGGACGACCTAAGAAAATATCTAAACCATCTACTTGAGAAGTATGTGTAACTTTTTAACTTTTTATTGATGAAAACTTACAAAAATTACCGGAACATTGTATTTCTTTGTTTTTAGAGTGAATGGGCTCCATTGTATCCTTATTACTGATCGCGATGGCGTGCCTTTAGTTCGGGCAGTCACGGAGAGGGCTCCACAGTTAGCTTTAAGGCCTAATTTCATATCCACTTTTGGCATGGCTACTGATCAAGCAAGCAAACTCGGTCTAGGAAGGAACAAAACAATAATATCAATGTACTCCAGTTATCAGGTGAGTTCATACGCAATAACTTCTTAATCTTGATATAATGTTTATAAACCCCTAGTCCTTTGAACATGAGGCTATCCTATGCCCCATTTACATTGGTCAAGGACAGTGGCATCATTTAATTGGTTACTCAGAAAAGTTAAAAAAGTAAATAAAAAACCAGATACAGTTCTGAGAAGTGCAATACTGGCAGGCAGTTATATACAGGGTTATTTTTAAAACACTGACTACCTTATTGGGAGTGAAACTACTTTGGAACCAAAATCGAAACCAGTAAAGAAAATTGGCCATACATTTATATGTCCATCACTAGACAAAATTTACTGAAAAGCTGATATTTTTTTCAAGTTTTCAGGATCAGTCTCTTAGTAAAAGATGTTTATTGTTGTGTACTTTCACTCCCTAAAAGGTTGTTAGTGTTTTACAAATAACCCAGTATCTACACGCTGGTAACTAAAAAAGTTTGCCAAATATTTCTAATTTTTTAAAGTATCAAAACCCACTCTCTTTCTTTGATGATTCTTGATATTGTCTCCCTGTCATTTTTAATTTGATACAACGGGCTTTTGCAGTTCCATAAACATTCGTAATTTATTTATTAAGTGACAAACTGCACTGTTGTGGTCTCGGACCATTTTACCTGCCACTTTGATTACAATGTCACAAAAACACAGTACATGCGCTTCTTCTTGTTGCATTACATTACATTACACTACGCCAAGTGGCGGGTCAAGACCCGCGCGGGCGACTGAGGCTCGCGAGGCGTGTCACCCAATAAATAGAAAGCTATTCTTTTTGGATCCACTTGAAAGGCAGCTTGTAAGCCAAGTTGCGCTACTGTCCGATCAGTTTACACCACTACACACTGTACTTTTCAACTTTGCTAAACACTTGACCAAATTAAATCGGGCTTTAGACTCTGTGGAAGCAACAAGACTTGAATATGTGGACATTAATGATAATTTTTTGTTGTTCTATCTTCTAGTATAATAGTCGATCTTACTAGTATTTACCACCTGATAATTCCTCTCATACTGATAGGAAGTAAATAGCTTATAGAAAATTCTTCAGTTTCTCCACCATTAAGTACCAATTAACAATCATTTGATTTTTCTGTTCCAGGTAATACAAATGAATAAACTGCCTTTAGTAGTTACATTTATTGGTAGTGATAACTGCAACACTGGCCACATATTGTCTTTGGAAAGCCAAATAGAGCCATTCCTAAAGGATTTAGCAGCCGTAGTGGCAGACGCACCATAAGTTAAGTCCAGTTTTATTTTCACAAATTCCCCTTTATTGCAAAATGTGGTTTAATGTTTAACTTTATAAGATGGCTCAAACCAAGTGGCCGGTACAATAGGCATTTTTAACCTTATGAATTCTGAGCACATGGTGTACATTAAAGGGTTAAACCATAGAGCATGAAATTGGCTTGTTGACAGCAACTGGAGACATCATTACTATTATAATTATTCAGGGCACGACTCTGTAGACACAACTTTTGAATATCATATGTAAAGCCAAAATTGTTACAGGCTGTCAATTTCTATGAGTAAATGATGTGATGGTGACTGACATCCTTGGTTTGTATTAAAGATTTGACAATGTTGTCTCACGGCCTCGTGAGGTATTCTGTGAATTAAACAATGGTGGTATTAGATGGGTTTACTTAGGCCGAAAAACATCCTCTCAAGTCTCATGTTATTGACTGTAATAGTTTGACTGGTATATCAGCCAGTCAAATCACTTGATCACTTTCATTGTTATATTATGTATAAGACTTTTCAAACCATATTTTTTAATGAGGGGGATTTTTATTTAAGTTCACTTTAATCAAAAAGAGTCATTACATTTTGTTATATCTCATGATTTTTTTATTAAAAAATTGTTTAATTATTGTAACTGAAAAATTTGGTTTTAGTACCTAAATATAATATTGTAATAGTAAAATATGCATAAAACAAAATTATAATATTGTAATAGTAAAATATGCATAAAACAAAATTATAATATTGTAATAGTAAAATATATAAAAGTTGTCTTTAACAAAGACTCAAAGTCTAAAAGCCTTAGATTAATGAATGAAAGTATTTTGCACTTTCATCAAAACATACATCCGTGCCAGGCGTAAATAAGTTGACATGTCTAAAATGACAACTTTTCAGGGGAGCGATTTAAAGGTTTCAATTCGCACTCCTAGATCGAGAAACAACAAAACTGTAGATGCGTTTGTTGTTTTATAGGTTATTTTGTGCCATCTTTAAGGTGGTGGGGACAAAATAACGAATTGTCCTGTAGCTTCAGAAATAATAGAGATATCAACTACGATTTTGTGTGAGTATATATTGATTTATTGAGTTATTCGTTTATTCACGCCAGTATTTTCTTCATTTTGCATCTGAATGAGAGTTATCAATAATTGAAAAACCATGATGATAAATGCCAATTGTCTATTTTTAATAGTAAATAAGTTATCATTATCTACAATAAGTACTTATCAAGATGATATATATAAAATATTACAATATTTTACATGAAATTTACGTTTAATGTAGGTAATTAAATGTAAATGTTACGAGTTACGGCAACTCAATAAAACTTTCGCTAAATAAATTTGTATTAATGGTCAAAATGAGGAAGGTAAATAATAAAATAAGCTTTTTTAAATAGTGTAGTAAAATTTTTAATAAGTAAAAATAGTACCTAGCAAAAATAACTGTTAAAAACACCTGAAAAAAAATCGTACTTCAAGAAAGGAATGACTAAAATCTGGTCGAAAATGTATAAAATAAACACAATGGCTATTTAGAAAGTAAGTATTTAAACGTTATCTAAATCTGGATTGATTTCTTCCAAATCTGGGTCTAAAAGGGCCGAAACATCACCGTTTGACTTGATTTTCATAAAAAAGTCCTTGAAAGCGTCATCAATGAGCTCGATTACATCCATCAAGTCTTTTTTCTTTTCTGCACTAATTGGCAATGGCTCTCGAGAAATGGGGTTCAAAGTGAATAATTGAGTATTCTTCGTTCCTTTCTTCTTAAAATTTACGGAAATGAAAGGAGCCTCGGTGTCTAGACTCTCCTTATATAGCAGTGTGCCAATGCAATTGCTACTGTATTGGAGCCATTTTATTGGTTGCCACAGAAATTTGTTGCCGGATACGTCAACTTTTTTTATAGAGAAAGGACCTTTTTTTGATTTTAGGTCAGCAAAATCCAAGAAGTCATTCAGGGTCATCACTACAACCTTAAATGGTTTGGTAACCTTGCATGTTCGTACTAGTTGCACCCAATCATTCAAATGATTAATTTTCATTTGGGTTTTCTTTTTTGCTTTTTCGATTATAGCATGGTCTGAATCGCATTCCATATGTGTATGGCCACTTACAAGGAATTTGTGATTAATTTTTTTTATTGTTCGATGATTTTTTAACAAAAACATGAACATCATTGCCACCGTGTTATTTTTGTTTTGGCCACCACAAGTATCGGAGTAAAAGGTTATTTCCGTAACTTCCGATGGCAGAGCATTACAAAAATGCCACAAACAAGATGCAATCTGGTTTGCTCCTCGAGCTCCTATGGTTTCGTCCCACATATAGCACGTAGCATAATTGGTTGCCAAATCATGGATGGTTAAGTTAAAAGACCAAAGTTGTCTTTTATAAAAGGAAATGGAAGTTTTTAAATATGGTGTAGGCAAACACTGTTGAAGATCAAATGTAAAGACCTTTAAAGACGAATCGGATTGGGCTTTTTCTTTGTCTGCACGTTTTTGAGCATAAGCTATTTCAGCTTTTTCTTGATGTTCCTTTAATTCAGCAGTTAAATCTGTTTTGTGATCTCCATCTGCTACTTTAAGTTTTGCGTTTAGAACATCACATGTATTACATGTATCTTTGGATGGTTTTTTGAAAGATAGATTGTGGTTGTGAAAACATTGACTATATANAATAAAAATAAAAACATGCTTCTCGAGATGTCAACTTATTCACGCTTGGCACGGACATATAACTCATCATTTAATTTAAATTAATTCTTAAATTCGTCCCATGACCTTTAAAATTCATTTCTGATTATAATTATTGTGATGTGAACTTATAATTATATTATTACCTAAGTAATTGTATATACTTAAATATTAATACTTTTATATTCTAACTAGTATAAAATATAAGCAGAAATAAAAGCCAAATTTGTATTTCTATGCACATTTTATTTACACTTTTTAATCCATAAAAATTAATGCGTTTATTCATAGGCTGGTAACACTAAAGGAAACAATATTTAGTCTGGCGAAAAGATGGATAGACAAGCCAGTAGGTACAACTTATCTGTAGTATGTCAGTGTATTTTATATTGGCTACGGTAGTCTTTCCGTAGCAATCTTACCACTAAGAGTAAGACTAAGAGAAATAAAAAACTGATAAGAGCTTTTTATTTGTATTCGAATTTGACAGAACAAATTTTTGAGTATGACATAATATCATCATGTTGGTATTTCATTTGTTGCTCATGCCATAGGGCCCAGTATTTATCTGGGCATAGACTCAGAGGCATAGATTGGAACCTCTAATCATCTGGTAAAGTCTAGGAGCTAGGATCATAGATTGACGGGAGTGATGAGTGCCTTGCCGGTGAGCGCGTTGACCACGTTGTTGGCGGCTAGCACGCCCATGTCGCTGCGAGTGCGGACTGTGGCGCTGCCAATGTGCGGGAGGACGACTGTACGAAAAAATAGAATGATTAATTTAATATTTTTGAAAAGTAAGGCCCTTAGGGTGGGTGCTATGGAGTTTCTTGTCCGTTCTTCTCCATAAGAATCTACCTTTCCGAATGGACAGTAGAGTCACTTTATTAATGTAATATTATTATTTTACTGAACTGTAAATGCTGACGTTCAAAAGTGCCGTTTAATGGCCTAATTAAAATAAACGTTTTGACTTTGACTTTGCATTCACGTAGAAAGCTGGTAGCTGGTGTCTGTAAACATCTCGCCGTGAAAGCTTGGGTGAAGTGAACTGTCATTCTACCTTGATTGGATGGATTGACGCCCACTTCAAGCTCACTTCACCAGAATTTCCACAGTGAGGTGTATCATCGACAAAAGCTTATAAGAAATTATAAGCTTTTGTCGATGACCTTACAATCACATATATCGACACATCCGACAAAATCCACGGATACGAAAAACCAGGAACCTAGTATAGCAGATAGCTCAGGATTGTTCTTCAGGACAGGGACATTTTTCTCTAAAAGGAAAAAGTAGAAGGAACGAAGTCTAGGTAGATACTAACATAAGTTGGGCAGTGTGAGCAGTTTGTGGTCCTTGGGCAGGGGCTCCGGTGTGGTGACATCGAGGCCGGCTGCGTAGATCTGTTTGTTCTTCAGCGCATCGTACAAGGCTTCTTGGTCGATTAAGTCTGAAAATTTTATAGTCAAGTTATTTTGGTTTAGATTTTTTAACATGCGAACTTAGAAAGTTTAAATTTTGTCACAGTACCCAGCCAATAGTCTTCCAATGCTAGTTTTAAAATGACAGAAAAAGTTAGTTTCATTTTCTACCTACTAACAAAATAAATATCATTTAATAGGTACTATATGATAACTGCTTCTAGAAAACGAGTTGGAGAAGCGAAGAATTCCCGATGACATGATGACAAAAAAAATTGAGTTGCTAGAGATTGAGTGCCATGAAATTTACGTAATTATTTATGGTTCTTGAAAACCATAAACCTCTGGCAATTTTTCGTACAATTCTGACTTTTAGTTTGTATATTATAATGCGTCAAAAAATGTGATCCACTGCTGGCCATGTTACCCAACATTAAGTTAGCTTCAACTATTGCACATTGATTGCATAACTCATCATCATGTGATGAATCCGTTCCTAATTTTCAATTTGTCCACAAACTTTTAACTAAAACGACCTGTCTTGTCATAGGACAAGTAAAATCCGCTAGGATAGGTCTCGTTTGCTTTCCACATCTAGCAGATCCCCACGAATTTCGTCAGGTGATTGATTAAACCAGGCTGCTGTCTTTAGGCATTGTTTTTTGCCCCATACCATCATCGTTCTACAATCCAAGTTCCCCGCTCACCTTGGCTGATACCTTACTCTAAAATTGTCTGACAATTAAATGTAAATAGCTAGAATAGACGGTAGTCTCCTCACCTCCACGTCCAACATTGATGACGATGGCGTTGCTCTTCATCTTTCCGAGGGTATCCTTGTTGATCATGTGTTTGGTTTCGTTGGTTAGCGGTACCGCCAATACTATGAAGTCGCTTTGAGCTAGCAGCTGGTCTTGGGTCACGAATTCTGCTGCTAAGGCTTTGGCTGAAAAGAACGGGAATTTGGTTTTGTCTCAAAAATGTTTTTGAAAATGATAGGAACATGCTGGTGAATTCAAATGGGACTCCAAACAGTGAGGAATACTTGACTCATTTTTCGATTCCCTACATCGAATAAATAGTTTTATAGATGGATCTTTCTAGAATTTTCATGATAATGATTTTTTATTTGACAGTGTAGTGCGTCGTTATAGATAAGCTTACACTCGACATTTACTTTTGTGTGTCATATCTTGTTATTTATATTTACTTCGTTATTTGCGCAGTCTTGTCTTAGTTACTCGTACCTAGGTACATTTATCTTTTTGGCTGCTTCTCTGACCATTTTAACCATATATGTAGGTACTATTATTATGTTTAAAATTTTGGATAGGTATACCTTCAGGCTTCTCCCTGTGGCCGGAGTACACGAACTTCTCTACTTCAAACCCTGAAAGGCGCTTGACCACGGCCTGTCCGATCCCGCCCAAGCCAATGATGCCGACGGTACTGCCGCGGATATCCTGACCAAGGACCTTGTCGAAACCGATCTCCCATTCGCCCCTGTAATTGGAAAATAATACAATAACATCAGTAGACCATATGAAGCTACGTACCTCGTACCTACCCCATTACCTAACTGAGTGTAACTGTTTGAATGGGTAGTAGGTTCTTTAATTCTTTGCAAACCCATCCCTTTTTACTACACATTCTAGACCTGCAGCCCTACTATGACTTGCTAATGCCATCCAATTCCGATGATGTAAACGAGATAGTGCTATTCGCTATGTATAGCTCTGTCTCTCTCTTAGAGCGGAATCATGATCGTTTTAAGACTTCATAGTAGAGCCCCTGTAAATGAAATACGTTGCCCGACAGTTGACACAGGGATAGACTTTACAGGTATGGTCGATGGTAGGGAATAATCTTTACCAATCGCTTAGATTCACACGAGCGTCTCAATCGTTATCGATTAGCTACAACAGATGAATTCAGACGCTATCACGATTCAATCCACGTTGACATTAATAATACATGGCACAGCTTATCTAACGTTGCAGATTCAGAAAGTAGTATTATTTGACTGGGTATTTCTATTAAACGCCACACAGCTCGCCTCAAATCTCCGGAATGGTGGCACTTGTGAATTAAGGTCTTTCTACAGATGAACTTGTACAATCGGTCTTCTGCATCTTTTAAGGGTTCAATAGAATTCACTATCTCGGCAATATTACTTGTGAACCTGCTCCAGGTTTTCAGTGAATCGCCTTGCCGTTGCCAGCATTAGAGATACGGCAATTTCTGCCACAGCCGAAGACAAGACATTTGGTGTGTTGGAGAGCTTGATTCCTCTTGCCCTAAGTTCGTCCAAGTTGCAGTGGTTGTAGCCAGCTGATACTGTTGCCACCAGCTTCAGTTGAGGACCTGGAACGTTAAAATGTCGCGTCTGTATTAACGAATTGATTGTGTATACCTAGTTCATATGTTATAGAGGGCCAGGTACCTAGCAATCAACCGGTCTCTAAACAAGATTCACAGCTGCTTAGAATTTTGAAATGTAAAACCCCGATACTTAACTATGCTAGATTCGGGGATCGAACTCATTGAAATTGGAACCGGTTGTGATCACTAGACAGAAAAGAAATAAAAATCATTGATTTGTCAACTATGACATTTAATTAATAGTAGATTATGCACCACGGGGATAAAGCAGTGTTATGTCGCGGGCGTCATAATGAATCCCTAACGTAATGAAGAATTCGAGAGTTACCTCGTAGCGAGCGAAGCAAGGCAGTTAATACAAGAATCCTAAATGCAGCGAGGGATTCAAGCTAGCCCAAGGCAAAGACACCTTTATCCCTGAGGAGCATACTCTACCTACTTGTCACATCTATCTACTACAAGAAAATTGTGCACAAGCCACGAGGAGAGGTTTGAAACAGATAAATAATCAAAACTGCTTGACCATAGCGCTCACGAATATCTCACAGGTTTTTTCAATTCAATTTATCTACTTTTTCAACCATAATGATGTCTTCAGGTGAGCAACGACCAACGGCGGTTGTAGTTGTATGGGCTTCAATGGCGTGACTTTCTAGATTACATTGCACAGTGATAACATTTTTTTTGCTTCATATAATCTTTTTAAAGTCTCAATCCTCTCTTATCGAAGACGAGAACAAAATGATAAACACGCATCGATTGTCCTGATAACAAATTTGCCGAACTTGAGTGGCAGTAACATTGAAGATAGCGGTAGGTAAACAATACTTCCTAAAGTAGTAAAGAATGGGGTGTCCCAAAATTTAATTCCGCTAAGCTTGTTCCATCAGCAGATAGCAAGACGTAAGGTACCCAGTGCTCACAGCTAAGGAGTTAAATTCTTCGCCTGAGTCTGTGTTTTCTCCGCATAGCCTAAAGAGTCAATAGGTTACCTCTATCCTTGCTTACCATTAGATGAGTAGGTAACCTGAGTTACGGCCGGTTTCAATCCGTATCTACCTAACCAAATGTCAAATTAGCTACCAACAGTAGCTAAAACGTCATGATTACACGTAACATGCCAATCTACTTGTAAGAAATAATTATTCCACGAAGCAGTAGGCTAACAAGATTTTGAAAGTATTCGGATTAAGCCGTATGACACGTTTAACCATTCAGGGTTGTATCCAGTACCTATAGCAGCCTGCCAGTCCGTTTGTTGTAAGAACTTACTGTTAATAGTTTAGAAAATTTAATAATTACCAGCCCTATCCAGCAGTTCCTTGCTGATAGGAAGGTTGGAGCTCCACACGAGGGCTGAACATCCTGGGATGAGCTTCAAAAGGTCCTCTTTAGCCAGGGTCCGGCCTTCCTCGCCGAAGTTCAAGTATTTCGTCTGGAGGACTGTGAAACTGATAACAGTGTTAGTTTCATGGTGGATTAAGGAGTTTTAACACAGGCGCCATAGACACAGGTAGTCACGGGACTGGATCAGATCGGATTGCAGTAAATAGAGTAAATTAGCCTGTCAATTTGAGAGAGGAACTAAGCTCGTCACATCCAAGAGCACATAAAGATAATATCTACGTCCTGACCCCTGCCATAAGTGGTGTTTCTGTCTCAAAACTGTAAAAGGTTATCGGGTACGTAATCGCAAACCGTTCAATTTTACATGGGCAATCTTATTAGGTAGGTAAGCAATTAGTCATGCATCTACTTGAATACTTTAAGGAATCGAAATAAGAATGCGTACCTAAGCACACTAGAGAAGCAGTAGCACTCCCACATCCCTATTTATGAATCTATTAGAAAATGATTAGGTATAAAACATTGATTAATTTACCTAACAGAGAGTTGACACTACTTAATTATTATGTCCTACTTGTAACGAAGTAAAACAATGGTTGAGGAGTGTAATAGGTACCTTTGAAGTAGGTACGTCCTATAGATACTAACAATATTATGCTTTAATGTTTCCTTATATGATAGAATTTACCTGTTCCATGTTCTCTGTGACTAAGTAAGAATCATAAATAACTCAAACGTCATGTCTAGCAATTACCTAAATTAATTGCCAGTTTTTTATTTATGTAGATGCGAGTGAATAACTTGAATTGGCCTTGTCCAAAATACATTAATAGGTCATTACCATCGCGAGACTACGGCCAGCGATTTTTGAGCGACTACTGCAAGTAAGAAAGAATTTAACTGGCTTCACTTAACTGTTTCAGTACTTGTGTATTTTAAACAAAACTGTATGTGAATTTATGATCCATTGTTCTGTTTAAAAGATAATAAGCTACTCGATATAGACACGTTCGATCATCTTGCTGATAATTTTCTTGAAGTAGGTAACCAATCGAATCGATAAATAAATGATTTCTCGACATGTATTAACATAACAGAATATGAAATAGCATGAATTTTATGTAAAAAGTCAATAATACTCACTGTTCTTCCAAAACTTTCAGTCCACTGGCCGGGAAATCGTTGGAAGACACTAAAACCTTAAGATTTTTGGTCATTGTGTTGTGGGCAACGCAACTTGCCGGTAACGCGACACCAACTAACAGCGACACTGCCACATAATGTACAATCATTGTTTATGTAACTGCTTCAAAGATATCGTATCTCGAAATCAAAAGATAAAATACGTATTGCTATGAAGCGAGCCGGAGAGGCAAAGAGTATAGTAAGTAATAGGGATAAGAGAGCCCTCTCACGTAAATTTTTGAACCACAAATTGAGAGTAACATGAGTACCTCATAGCAGAGATGGCGCTGTGAGGAGTTTTACACATACGCACACAATCACAACCTCTTCACGCACACATACACACACTCTGCACACATTGTTGCTGGGGAGTTTGTTGCGCCACTTCTTCTTCCCAGCTAAAACACTAGGAAGTGGTGACGGGCGGGCGTTTTGGGGGACTGTCTTTATGTAGAACTTTGACGTTCAAAAAGTGCTGGCACTCAGCCTAATTTGAATAAATGACTTTTGAATTTGAATTTGACACACACATACACAAGCTCTGCACGCAACAGCTATCTATAACTGGAGGCCTCTTATGGTCATAGGTCCAATTTTGTAACATTTAAACTAGGGATATTATTATCTCAAAATACACTTTCTCCAAATACATTTGAAAAGTAAAACATTACTGAGCATTTAGTGGATAATAACGTAAATAATATTTTACTTTTAGGAGATTGTTTATTTTGCGTTTATATCTCCAGTTTAAATGTTACAAAGTTGAAATTAAATAATTTCAATTCCAAAAAGAAATGTTTTTTTTTATTTCTAATATAGTACAATATTTTCAAGCCCTATTTGTGAAAAAATATTAGACATAAAAATATAGTTGAAGTTATTTTACAAACATGGTGTTGTAAATATTCTATATTCAAGATGGAAAATAAAAAAAAACATCAATGTAAATTTTTAATGATTTTTTTAAATTTCTTTTTGGGATATCGCTTCTTTTTAAATAACTAATCACTATATTTTGTATTTGATTAAAACTACTCATTAAAGCACCAGAGGGATAACACAGCCATTTTTAATTTTTTTATATTCTTTCCTTGCTATGTAATCATTATTGTAATCATTTTTTTCTCCAAGCAAAGTCTGTTTACATGTTTTACAAGCTTTAATTTTTTTTAAACATTTTGTCAGGACCCAGCCACACACATAATTTTTTTGACCGTGATCTTGAAGAATATTGTCTGAATCGTACAGTAAATTAATATTGTATTCAGTACATTCATTTTCTTTGTTATTTTCTTCATTACTTTCGGTGTCCACTTTATCAGCTTTATTTTGCAAAAAAAAATCTAAAGTTTGTAAACAAATATTGCTGTCTGCTTCACAATTAGCTCCTATAGAGTGGGGCGAGTTATAATTATTCAAAAGCAATGATTTATAGGCACCTTCAAATGCAATACAATTGGGAGCATTATTTCTCGCCCCATAACTCCTGATATTACCAAAGAAATTTTACCAATTTTATCAAACCAATCATGCTAGACCATTACGACAATTTGTAAAGTTAGCTTTTGTCTAGGCCGTTAGCGCAGTGCTAAGCAAAGTAAAGCAAGCGGGCCTTAATAAAGACGAAAGATTTGATTGTTATTTGTTTTAAATGAATAGGCTTCGAAACTACTGGACCGATTTGATAAATTATAGCGATTATAATATTAAATCTATACTTCTATATCTATATGATATAGAAGTACTTATAGATTTATAGGTATGTACAAATTAATAAAGAGAATATAAATAAAATAAATTATTACCTTGGGCAACTGTGGCTTTTGTATTATCAGGTGTTTTATTTGTCGAATCCATTTCNTTATTACCTTGGGCAACAGTGGCTTTTGTATTATCAGGTGTTTTATTTGTCGAATCCATTTCAGCAGTAGTTGATGTAGATGCTGAAATCGAGAATTACATGTGAAAAAACCGGCCAAGAGCGTGTCGGGCCACGCGCAATGTTAGGGTTCCGTAGTTAGTACATTGTAAAGGATGGTCGACTATTACTCATAAACTTGTAAAGCCTACTTAGCTGTGATAATTTTCCTTTAAAATTCGTTATATATGCTACTATCATGAATTTTTTCACGTCTTCAAATGCCACCGTTTAGCTGGCAGAGGGGGGGTCACTTGACTCTAACAAAAATTAACACTTTAAAGCTTAATATTTCGTAAACGGATCTTTGTATGGAAAAATAGCAAACCCTCAATCTTTTTAATTGACCTATCCAACGACACCCCACATGATGGGGCAAACGGTATAAAAAAAAATCATCACCCTTTTACATGTAGGGGAGGTACCCCAAAAAAAATTATTTTCAAGATTTTATTTTACGACTTTGTCGGCATGATTAATATGTATACCCATACCAAATTTCAACTTCCTAGTACTAACCGTCTCTGAGCTAAACCGCGGACGGACAGACAGACTGACAGACAGACAGACAGACAGACAGACAGACAGACAGACAGACAGACGGACATGGCGAAACTATAACGGTTCCTTGTTTACTACGGAACCCTAAAAATGCATATAAAATCGTGCATGTCAATACAGGTCTCCTCTCAGAGAGAGAAAGTTAGTTGTGAACTACCATGCTAAATCAACAATATCATGTTGATTATGCAAGTGCCTAACTATTAAACTTCTTCCAAATGGACACCGACATTTCGGTGAGCCTAGTTTAGCTGCTAGGGCCACATTGTTAGAAGATATCACAGAATTAAAATTACGGGCGACTGAAAATATAATTCTCAGCGAAACATAAATGTTACACCGCGCCGCGCGTCGCGGTGTAACAGTTGGTCACTTTAACCATTTTCATCTTTTAAGTTTTTCGTAAAAAGTAATGCATTATTATAGAAGCTTATTTAAGGTATATGGTGTTAATCTATATAGATTATCTTCAATATCTATTTTAGAACGTATTTACCCTAAACACTATTCAAATATCGATTTCGATTTGAAGCCGGGGCGGGTCGCTAGTTATTAATAAAATAAAATATTACCTTGGGCAAAAGTGGCTTCTGCATTATCAGATGTTGTATTTGTTGAATCCATTTCAGCAGTAGATGATGTAGATGCTGAAACCAAGAATTATAATATGTAAAAATTATAATATATAAAGTATCATTACTCAGTCTTTTCTATAAATTTCTACTTGGATTAGCTTTATGCCGTTTGCATTCAGTAGTTTATTTAATTAATAAGCAGTTATGTAAAAAGTCACATCAAGATTGTTTTCTTTCTTCTACGTAAACCAATGGAGTACAGTGGTGTATTGGTGCTAATGTATAGTTTTTTACAAAAGATATCAATATAGAAGGTATTTACCAATATTCAATGTTGGAACAGCATTTTTGGTAAGACGTCCACTGGCTGTTCGGTAAAACTCTTCAAAATGGTTATCGCATATACGTATGTTGTTATGTATGTAATTATCACCCCTTTCTCGATCAATTTCAGCTAACACCATTTTCCACTGATCAAATTTTTCCGAATATGGGTATTCACTTGGTGGAAAGCGGTGAACTGTTCCTGAAAGATAAAAAACTGGTCAACAAATTTGTATTTGTAAAATTGTATTTGTTGTATTTTCAGCCACATGTTTGAAATCGTCACTAAAAAATTGTCTGATGATTGTTATTTTACATGACGTATCATGTAACTTAGCCCAATCACCAGAACTGCTGTTATGCAGTGCAATATTATCAACTGGTAAAACTGTTTACAATAAATTTGTGATATATATATAGAGCTAAACGAATTTGATGAGATGTAAATAATTAATGTGGGAACCAACCTTTATAAGGAATACATCCAAAATAGCACTTAAAGGCAGACTTTCTCGGCATTTTGCAAGTTTCGTCAATTCCAAATCAAAAGGTAATATCGAGGTCCAGTATGTACACGGCGTTGGGTCAATCGTTTACGTATCTTATCACAAAGTCCAGAGAAGAAGCAGGGTCAAAAGTTTAAAGCAAGCGTCGTAAAAGAGCACAAAACAGAAAACTAGAACACCACACGAAACAAACGAACACGGCACGAAAAAATCTTTTCTGCTTTTCAAATGACAACGTATATACTTTTCCATTACACATTTTCGTTTCGTTTCACTTATTGAATACATGAACTTTAAAAACTGTTAATAATTTTGCTAGTATGTTTTTTTTTTTAATTTATTGATAATTAACTTATTGAAATATTAATAAATAATAATAAATATTTATTGTTAATAGTTGGATAGTTGGATATATATTGTTGCACCGTTGTCAACTAGCTCTACCTATCGGCAAAAATTTGAAACTATGGTCAAAATTGCGGTTCCTTGCCGCGAAGATGGCAGCACAATCAGTGAATATTTTGTCAGCGAAGCCAACAATGTATGGAAGTGTCACCCCCAAAGAGTATAATAATATAAAGGGTAGTCACCCCCCTGCCGGAGAGGTTGTGTGACCGGCTGTACATACAGATTCAAGGCCTTGGCTCCAGAAAAAAAATAGAGCGGTTAGTCTACGATTGGCGGGAATATGGTTACTGCTCTTGATTAGCTATGCTCCGTGTTTATTGTTCTATAGTTATGTGCGTTCGATAAACTCAGCAACATACTGATATAACTTTATTTTGTTTGTATTAAAATTCAATTTCATCATAAATTAATTATAGGTAGGTAGGTACTTACCTACATTGGCTTGTGTGTGTTACATGTTTACAAGATTATTTTCAACATAAACAAGTTATTTTATTGAATTTTCAGGTTGGCTTTTCCTTTTAGGCGTATTTATGTCCTTAGCTACCCACTAAAAAAGCTTGTGGTGATCCAAAAATAAATCCAAATGTTTCGTTATGGATTAATCATAACGAAAGATTTGGATTTATTTTAAATTTCTGCTCAAAAGTCTGCCTGCTGCCTGAAGTCAACTTTAAAATCATCGTGCCACTACCAGTGACTGACAATGTCACAGATCACTGATGTAGGTACCTACTACCTACCTATGTCGAATCTTTAAAAAAAGGTTGATACTTAATTCTTAATAAAACTTAATAAACACTATTTTGATTGAGAACTCTCGTTGGCCTTGCAGCACAGTCGGATTTTGAGTTACTTTATGCTTTTTGCATATTATGATAGGTAGTACCTAAGCACTGATTTCTTCTGTGATCATCTCATCAGTGAGGCACATCATCTGTTTTAGAGATATTGCAAGAAGTTATAAATTTTAATATACGTTTGGCTCATCATCGGGATTATTCTCTACCTATATAAGCCAGCACACTGTTACTGACTTCATTTGTAGAATATTTAATCGTTAAACGGCCGGTCTCAGTAACGTACCTATCTACCTTTAACCAACTGTCAAATTAGCTACCAACAGTAGCTGAGACGTCATGTTTGCCTTTGTAACATGACGTTTCAGCTACTGTTGGTAGCTAATTTGACAGTTGTTTTGAAACCGGGCATAAGTCGCCATCTTCTTTATTAAACCTTGTACCCTTGTTTATTATATTTATGCCTGTACCAGACCAATCTAGCCATTTCCTTTACACACCTGTGTTTTCCCACAGAAGGTGTTAGGTATTACAGGTGTAATGAAGTCCCTTGTTCAGATAAGGAAAGCACTCTATTGATAAGATTACCCTCCTGCAATTTATAAAAGCAGGTGTCAAATTCCTGCATGAATATTAAAGTTAAATGAAAGCGTGGGTACAAACGAGTACCTACGTGAGATTTTATTACTGTTTGCCTTAACAATAATTAAAATTGTATTGTGTTTTTTTAGTGAACCATGTAGTCTCCAGAGTTCGGAGGGAAGAGGAGGCAAAATGTGTGCCAATGTGTCTGTGTGTCTATTAAACTGTTTACCATTGCCTCTACATAGGTTTGCCATCCGTCTGGGTTTCCCCGGATTTGTCCTAGTTTGGAGGGCGTCCGGAGAGCGTCCGGGCGGGGTTTCCAAAAGTTGTCCTGGTAAAACCCGTATACTTTTTATGTCAAGGGAAACTCGATTGATTGAAAATAAAAAAAAAAACATAAATTAAAACTAAACTTGGTTAAAAAATCATTAGGTAGGTAGTAATCGTGAGCCGCTTACAAGCTAAATCCGGCGCTGCAAAATAGCAGACGCTGTAGTTTACATTGCAAAGAAGCTGTAATAGATTATTATTATTTTTTATTTAAAACGTGTTTTTTTTTCGGAGATGTCCGGCGAAATATTAAATTTCACCCAAATGTCCGGGGTTTTTTAAGATTTTGTCCGCCGTCGGCAATTTTGGTGGTGGCAACCCTACCTCTACATTACCCTTTGGACAAAAAAAGGCGATTGAATCACACGATTACAGTTCCTAAAAATCGAAACTTCAGAGAGGAGCCAAGTAATTCCAGCTGTTGTCACTGTCAATAGGAGTGGCTTGTGTGGCTGTCAATGGAGTGCGGCAGGCCATGGTCGTCTTTTCATTTCTTAAAGGTTCTATCTGTTACTGTTCTACAGAATTTTCAGAGTAGATAGAGGCAAAGAAACGAATTTTACACCGGCCTGGGTTTGAACTCGAACTCAAGACCTACCAAGTACCTACCTACTCTTTAGTCAGAACATAATATAAGCTTCTATTGGGCATAGCATTAGGCCACCACTGCTAAAAACAAAATCAATCAAACAATGTAGATAACGGGTATATTTAACTTGAATACAATACAAACATATTTAACATTAAAAGTTTAAATGCGACGCTTGTGCATACGGATACAGATTCTTATCTCGACAAGTCTGTCAGACAGTGCAGATATGTATATTTGAATTCAGAATTCGAGATAATTATCAAATTTTGGATAAGACTCTATGTCATGCGTGACAATTCAAATTCCATTGCAAGCCATACTCTTTAAGGGCCTTTTTAATACGAGTGGTCACTTAAAAATCAACTTAAATACATTAGCTGCAGTCGATATTTGAGTGGCTATTTATTAAAATTATATCGAATTATTTATTCAGGTATTTGTCTACCTAAAAACGAGTAATCTTCAGTAGTTTAGCATGGGAACAGCATTGGTTTGCCTTGCAGGGCCAACAACACATTCTGAGCTGATATTGTCGCCATTTTGTTTCTAGTGTCAACTGTTGCACTGCCCAAATGAGGGAGGATGTCTGAAAACAAAAACAGATTTTAAGAACAAACTCGTACCAACACATTGGCTAAATGCACAAACCGTGCGAAGACAAAGAAAAAAAAAAAGAAAAACGTAATTGTCATCAAAATATAGTCAAAACGGGAGAAGTACGTTCTTGTAAAAAACTGGACTTCTCACGCTAATGGTTCCGTACCAACGTAATTTTATTTCATTTTCTGGCGAAAAGATAAGTGGGACTGAAGGGCAAAATTGACCTACTGCTTAGTTGAAAGATTGTTCACTACCAAGGAACCTCATCCTGCCCTTGGTTGGCGCAACACGTTTTTTTTCATTCAAACTAAGTATCTTGTAGTCTCGACGACCTTGGGTGCCTTTCTATAATGGGCTTTTATCTACTGCCCGCAAGATTTATTATAGGTCGAAGGATAAAGCTGTTATACTAAATGAAAACATTTGTAGTGAAAGGAAACGAGTTTTTGCTCATTTACGAGCCTAGTGTTAAGTATCCGCGTGGTCTAGAGTCTATTAGGTATGATGTAAGTTGCGTTACTAGGTAAGTTAGGTAAGCCACTGGATGATGAGGCATGATGTTCGATGACGTAGGCATACAGGGTGGCAAAGACCCATCACCAAGCCGTCACTTACGCGGACTGGAGTTACCTACATAAAACTGAGTAACTTTATAAACGACTTCGTGAATTGTTTCTTTACACCCGTTATTAATCTGGTCCTATTAATGTTGAGGGGAAGTTTCTGGAAAGAGTAATGTGCAGACAGACAGAAGACTTCATTTTCCCCTTATTTTTCTTCTTTTTGCACTTCTCAACATCTGTATACTTACAGCAGTTAGGCAGCGCGACGAGCGGATGGTCTTTGCTCAAGGGCTCCGGAGTCACCACGTCCAGTCCAGCCGCGAAGATCTGCTTCTCCACCAGTGCGGTGTACAGGGCGTCTTGGTCTATAATCTCTGTGAAGATATCAAAGCCATATTTATTTAAACTTCAGTTACAACGGTACATAGGTATACGTTAGCCATAAACGCAACGGCTATGTTCAGCATGGGTACTGGATTTCATCGTGTCCAAAATTCTCCTTCACTCGCAGATCTTTCACAACAACCTCGACCACTTATCTACTAGTAATAATAACATAGTCCTCCTGACAGATTTCGACCATGGCGGCCAATCTCAGCGGAGACTAGTCATGGGCGCGGGAGATATTATAGTGCTCAAATATGTGCGCAAACACAGATGCACTCGCCTCTTCCATGAGTCTCATAGTGCGATGAGTCGGCAATCCGACACAACCGGAGAGAGATCTGTTGCAAGACCAACGGCTTAACGTGCTTTCCAAGGCACGAGGTGTCAGAGCGCCAGCTTCTAAACTCTGGGCTGTCACAGAGAAATTCCTAACCCAATAACACTTTTTACCCGACCTAGGAATCAAACCTGGAGCTCAAACTGAGCAGTCGCGCTTGCGACCGCTAGACCTAGTCTGACAACATCGTGAGCATAAAGTGAACTGTCATCCCATCTTGTTTGTATTGCTTGACAGCTCACTTCACGATCACTTCAGTCGGTCGATTATGTAAAAATGTTGAAGGATTGGATTGGATTGGATCAATCCATATTATCAAGATGTCACGTGACGACGAGGTGAGCTGTCACTCCATCTTAATTGTATGGATTGACAGCTCACCTCGTAATCACTTCACCCAAGCTTTCACTTCGGCATGTTAACAAAATCGACCGGCAGCTGTTACGGTGAGAGGTTTACAGAATCGCACTGCTGTTCATTTGTAAGGAAAGATAAAACCAAGTTTTCTCTTATTGGAACAACACCTGCTAATGAGCTTACCTCCTCTAGCAATATTGATAACTATAGCTGTGTTCTTCATCGTCTTCAGAGAGGCGGCGTTGATCAGATGTCTGGTCTCTTCCGTTAGAGGACACGCGAGGATCACGAAGTCACTCTGTCTCAGAAGCTGGTCGATTGACACTCGTTCTGCTCCTAGCTGCTTTGCTGTAACAGAAAGACAAGCATTTTTTAATATAGATAGTAACAGACAGACATTGATGTAGGTATTTTTTGGAAGGGTAGATAGATAGATACCAATTGTTAGGGTTCCGTACCCAAAGGGTAAAACGGGACCCTATTACTAAGACTCCGCTGTCTGTCCCTCTGTCACCAGGCTGTATCTCATGAACCGTGATACAGTGACAGTTGAAATTTTCACAGATGATGTATTTCTATTGCCGCTATAACAACAAGTACTAAAAAGCAGAATAAAATAAACATTTGAGGGGGCTCCCATACAACAGACATGTTTTTTTTGCCGTTTTATAGATAATGGTATGGAACCCTTCGTGTGCGAGTCCAACTCGCACTTGGCCGGTTTTTAGTTCATTGACACGACTTCCTGTCATGGGCGTGCAGTAGGCTACAGTAAGGGTAGACCAGCCCATACAAAACAATAAAAAATCTCACCACATTATTCAGGGTTGAAATCACGATACTGACGATGCGAATTTTCGTCCACTTTGAAAGAATACGAAAAATTTTTTTGGCCATTATGTATGAACTGGCCTACCCTTACTGTAGCCTACTGCACACGCATGCTTCCTGTGATTCCGTTTTTTTTTAGACTGCGTTTCCATCTGCAAGCAAGTCGCATCCAAGTTTAATTACATTGCAGGGCACATTGCCCTCGGTAGCCCGCAATTTAACGCAACTTGCATGCGATCTGGTTGCAGGTAGAAACGCGGCCTTAGGCTTAAAGTGGTTGGCAAATGATAGGTGGCAATAATATGCCTTTGGCTAAAATAAACGAGGGATGGACATTGGACAGTATATCCATGAAATATAATATGGCTAGAAAGAGGGTAACTGCAACTGCCAGGGTTACGGAATTTGTTCGAAAGAGTCACCACGGCCCTGGAACGCAAATAAATAAAAAAGAAAATTCATTTATTTCAGGTAAAGACCCATAGGTGTTCGATTAATACAGGAACATAAATAATATAATCAATTTCTTACTATCTTATTCACATTAGTAGTCAAAAGTGAATGTCAGAATGAGATTTAAAATGTCAACTACAATAGATTAAATAGGTAATAAAATAAAATAAACAATAATAACAACAAAACACAGAATTGATAAAAATACATTATAGGGAACAGAAATTCAACATCACAAATTATACTGCCAAGACATGCCTGCCACAACAGTGCCCAATGTAGGGACAATCAAAGCGCATGGCAATCATAGCCAGGACAGTGTTGGAGCTAGCCCGCACCCTGCGCACCAAGGACGCGCACCGCTTGCGCATGGTGGCGTGGAAACAGTCGGTGCGCGCATCCGCAAACATGCCCGAGGCGCTACAGAAGCGAGGTAAAGGGCAGACGTCACGTCGCTGGTAAATATTGTACCATCGCAATGACGTCACGCGTGTCTTCAACGAACTGTATCGTCTTCAATTTTTGTTTACGTGAAAAGAGATAAATTACGTATCTGAAGGACTATTTAGACTTTTTCAGTAAAACACACTCGGCGTACGACGTACAAAAAATACCTACTAGATATGAAGAGTTTTTCATATCTAGTACATTGTTTTTTTACCCGTAACATCAGATTGGTTTTACTAGTCATTACGCAATATTTGTTACAATCTATCGTTATCATTCTCATAATGCTTGATAAAATGGCAGATAGAAGGAATACAAATATGTTGCTATTTTTATAGAGATAGTTATCTGGTATTGAAGGTACAATATGGACTGTGGTCATGGTATACTTGTATTAATTTGCCTAGCATTAACCCAACTTGTTGGCCTCGGCTTCCAGTCAAAGTCAAAGCATTTATTTCAAATACACCATTATCAGGTACTTTTGAATTGTCAAAGTCAGTCCGTCAAAAACATGAAGCTATTTGCACGTTCCAAAGCGTAGATGTCTATGGAGATGAACGTGCAAGAAACTCCACGGACTCTCTTTTCTAACCGGTTGTAGCTGAATAGGTACTACTCGTATATGACCATTACAACCCAGCCGGTCGATTTTGTAAACATTTCGAAGTGAAGGCTTGGGTGAAGTGATCACGAGGTGAGCTGTCCATATACTTTATCAAGATGTCACGTGATCACGAACTGAGCTATCATTCACTTCGATATGCTTACAGAATCGACCGGCTCCCCAGTAGTCCCCAGATTTCTTCCAACTACACGTAACGACTGTCAACGATCAACGTCAGACCAAACAGCTTAACGTCCTTGCCGGGTTACGGAGGAATCGCGACATGTTAACCTGGAAAACCGACTCATGCGCCTGTTATTTTTTGGTCACAAGCTGCTTGTCACTTTGACATATTAAACATGTATAGAACCTCTCCAGTGCATGCCAAATCTAGGAAAATCGGGACACCTACATGAGCCTGCATTAGGAAGTATGACTCATATAACGTCATTTGACTGACTTTAAAAATTCAGTTAGCCCAATAGAGGGTTGGGTGTTTAGAATTAAATCAAATTGTTTAGACGGGCACCGTGCGTCGATCCATAATTATAACATTATTTGACTAATTTATTTATCTGCAAAAAGTACAGTTACTTAGAGATAGCAAGGCTACATACTAAAATGCTCAGTCATTACTCAGTATCAAATCTTAACGTATTTTGCGTCATGGAATGATTATTGTAATTTATTATATAGTTTACGTTGTACAAAAATATTCTTATCAGAGGGCTTCGTTCGAGGTTTTTAACGCACTCGATCGCGTTAACGTAAACGTTCGCTTATGTCAAATTGAATGGAAAAAATCTGGTTTTCCTTGAGTGTCACCAGACGGCGCTTATTCAGTTTCAGTACAAATTGACGTTTAAGGTACCTAACGCAATCGAGAGCGTTAAAAACTCGCACTAAAGCCACAGATGAAAATAATCTTATCAAACACACATACTTTGGTACAATGTTGGATATTGGTGGTTTTATTCAATACTAGTACTTCGCCCGCGACTTCGTACTCCACAAACTTCAACGCCCCCTCTAGCCCCTTTTAAATGTTAGTGTTGGAAAATTAACCACAACGATTTTCATTAATTACCCAGCCATTTCTGATTATGTGGTCCCAGGATCAGCGGAACTGTTCTCCCCGTTCACCCCGTCAGGGGTTTATTATGAAAAAAATATTAGATCTGTTTCAATTTGTATTGTAATTTGTATTGTATGCAATGAACTAAATTCTATAGTCTACTGTTACAATGGCTAGCTCAGGATCTAGCCC
>NDFZ01004359.1:4958-76464 GCA_002192655.3 Mamestra configurata
CCGCCGCCGCGACCGCAGCCGTAGCCGAGACCGCCGCGACCGCAAGCGAGACAGGAAAGACCGCAGCCGCTCCCGCGACCGCTCACCCTCGCGCCGCTCCCGCGACCGTAGGAACAATGACCGCAGAACTCCTGAAAGCTCCCAGGAAAAAACACTCATTATGCAGGATGGGCCCCCGATGCTCGGTCCACTTCCTTTTGGAATGGCAAAGAATCCAAACATGCTAATGCCTCCGCAACAGATGATAACTCCAAACAACAGCATGCAGAATAACCCCTTAAACCGCGACCCGCAGATGTCCCGCTTCAAAGACTCCTCCATGGCTGACACATTCAGTAAGCTGCAAGAGCTCGGCAAAAAGCGTAATCCAAATGCATTTCAGGGTGAGCAGAACGGCAACGGTGGCAGAATGCCGAGTCCTTCAATGCGCGGAGGCATGGGCCGCGGCGGAGGCAACTTCCGGCGTGACGGACGTCAGAGTCGTTTCGCCGACGCTGATCAGCAGCGAGACTGCAGCGTCGCTATTAGGAACGCACCAAACCACACTAGTTACGGCGACGTTCGACGCTTCTTTCCATTTTTGATTGACAAGCACGGCATCAAAATGATTAATGATATTACGGGGCGTCGCACAGGAAACATCTTTGTGAGGTTCTGTGACCCTCGCTCGAAACAACTCGCGTTGCAAAACAAGAACAACGAGTTGAAAGGCGCTCCAGTCATCGTAGAAGCAATCGACGATGAAACTTATGAGGCGGCGGTGGACTCATTCCTCCCGTACCGCCAAGAAAATGATGAAGAAGGTGTCAATATTCCCATGCCACCAGAAATGCGACGCGAAAACCTGCGCTTCAATGTGCTTAAATTAACAGACCTTCCAAACTTTGTCAAAGAACACGATATAATAAAAGCATTCAGCGAATTTTCTCTGCTGTCTATCATGGTCAACAACTGTCGTATGACTAGATCAAAAGTTGCCTACGTGCATTTTGTAAAGCCTGAAGATGCAAAACTAGCGTTAGAGAGAAAAGAAAAATACATTTTTGGCAGAAGGCAGCCAACAATAATTCCTATTTCAGAAGAAGAATATGAAAAAGAGAAACAGATGAGTGATAAGGCACCGGAGAAGCCACTCAACCCACCGCCACAGGAGACGCCTCCGCCAGACGTGGCGCCCCCGCGGGACCCGCGCCAGAGACGCCAGTTCGAAAACGGTCCTGGAGGACCTAAATCAGGTCCGCCGATGCAAGCGCAGCCCCAAGGACCTTTCTTTACGCCCCCGTTTGCGCAGCAGCAGGGATTTCCAGGTCAGTTCCCCGGCCCACAGTTTGGAGGATTTCCAGCTCCCGGCCCGATGGATCCCCGGACAGCTGCTTCAAACTGGCTCAACCGACAGCAATTTAATAGCCAGATGGATCAGGCCTCTAAGGCCCAAAATAACAACATGTCGACCGACATAGACGAACCTCTCGACTGCGTTTTAATGAAAGGTCTACCGAGAGATGCAACCGACAGAAACATCGTCACCTTCCTATCGGACACAAACGCGGTGCCCGCCCGAATACATCTCATGTTGGACACGAACGGAATGCCATCCGGAGACTGCTTCTGCGAATTTAGATCTACGCAGGAAGCGAGGCTGGCGACCACTAAACACGGCCAAAATCTTGAGGGTTGTCGTGTAACTGTGGACTTGGTGCCGCGTAGTGTGGTCGAAGAAGCTTTAGAAGGACCTAAGCAGTCTGAGATAAGGGATGGGATTCTTGGTAATGTTCCGCCCCAGCAACAGCAGCCACAGTTCTTTGACCAGATGCAAGGGGGTCGGGGGGGAGGCTTCCGCGGAGGGTTCAGAGGGCGCGGTGGTTTCGACAGAGGAGGTTTTGATCGAGGTGGTTTCAACCGCGGGGGCTGTGACTCGGGTAGAGGTAATTTTAGAGGTCGCGGCGTCTTCAATGAGAGAGGTCGCGGGTTCGATCGAGGTCGTGGTGTGGGTCGTGGCAGACCCTTCGGTCGCGGCGGCTCAGGCGTTGGCGGAGGATTCGATAATGGTCGCATGGAAGACGACCACGATCCGGCTCTCGACGACTTCGGAGCTCCTGGCTGTGTGGTGTCCATGGAGAATGTGCCGTTCCGCGCCTCTATAGATGACATTATGGACTTCTTCTCCGACTTCGAGCTGACTCAGGACGATGTAATCCGGCGCTACAACGAGCGCGGCCAGCCCACCGGTGACGCCCGGGTCGCGTTCCGGACACCATTCGACGCGCAGCGCGCCGTCAAGACTCGCCACATGGACATGATCCACGACAGACGAATCAGTTTGTGTATTCTCTAGTATAGCGCCGGGAGCTTCTCAAGCTCCGACTCGGACTAATTTTTATCAGTGTAAATAATGAATTTATTTAACTCATTGAGAGTTTTAAGTGTGAGAACTTTACCCACCGTGTGAATGGGTTGACTATGCTATTTCGTTCGCTCGTTTATCCTTGCAATAATGATTGCATATCTGTCGCGACGTAAAGGACATTTGTATAATTATCTAGGTAATTAAATTTAATAATAAAAAATAACTTTTATAATTAAATTCGGAGTTTTATTTCTCAAACGCAACACAGTATCAGTGAACTTTACAATAATATCATGATTTGTGTACAAAAGAGAGCATTTTATAGAACAACTGACGGTGTCCAGGAGAGACAATAAAACACAAAATTAATTCCATCAATTTAATGTATAATTATAGCTTTTGCTTAGGTACATAGTCTTATTTTAGTATCCCTTTGACTAGAACTTTGTTATACAAACTAAAGTTCGACATACCATAGCTCCACCTGGACACGAAATACGTTTTATACATTATACATATACACAATACAAGTATATACACAACATACATGCAGTTTAATCATTATATTAGTAGTAACGAAATGTTATTCGTACCAATCTTAGATACTTGCATTATAAATTTCCATATAAAATAAATACTGAGCTTCAAACAAATTAAAATATCGCGGTAACTTTTTATTAAATTGTACCGATATTTATTATTACAAAGAATTTATATGAACAACAAGCGCAATGACAATATCTCTAGAAAACGAGACATTTGCAACAATTTGAATTCTACTTATACAATAGCAAGGCAAAAATACGAAAAGAGCACCGCATGCATTAATATCAGTCAACAGGTCAACTTTCAGTTGGACAAACAAAAGGCGGTCAACTTTTGAAATGTTGCTCTCAGGGTACAATTATCATTCAATTCGCAAAAAAGGCCGGTTAAATGTCGCCTTGTGAGAGCGCTGCTTTATAACATAGCTGACACATTCAACATAATTATAAAACTCAAAAAAAAAAACATTCCGAAAATAAAAGTTCAAAAATACAAATTGTTAAAAAAAATATAAAATAAACTACTAACAAGATAGAATGTAAAAGTAGTATTAATGGAAAGTTGAAGAAATGCGTTCTCAGAAGAGATCAAACCGTGAATTGTACATAATTATGAATCTCAGATATTGATCAAGAATAATTTCACGTAAATAAGCCTATTGTGAGTTGCAAGCAAATTAACTACGCGATACTGTTAAGTGTGAGTCACTCAATCAACTTCAATGTTAAATAGTTATTTATGATACTAGTACGGTAAGTTGGTTTTTACAAACGAGTAGACGAATGTAAGCCCGAGACGAAGTCGAGGGCATACCATAGTCACAAGTGTGTATAAACCAATTTCCGAATGTGTCATACAACGTTTTTCAACACATTTGCGAGAAAACAGTACAACAGGTAATAAAACAAACTTTTTGTTTTTAGATACAAGTCGAAACAATCTTTAACGTTCCTAATATGAAAACAGCGTGAATTTCCAAATGGCGCCACGTGCGCGTGGTGAAAACTAGAATTACATACATCTTTCGTCTCATTTTCTTTTTATTATTAAAGTGAGACAAACGTAGTAAGTAAAATCGCTTCTAAGGAAGTTTGATCATTCAGTTTATTTATTCTAGTAATGTGAAACTCCTTGGTGGAATTCTTATATTCTTTTTATGGAAGTTAAAAAAAAAACCGTAAAGGATATGCACGGTGCTATACAACGAGTGCGGTAGAGTTAGTACTTAGACGAGAGTACCTATTTTACCGCACATTCCATTTTATGGTTCGTAATTTTTAACTTTCGAACAATGTATACCAGCTTCGTAAATGCATTTTTTGAGCAAATGTGTTGAAAAATATATTACACCTGCCCCTTTCCTTAGCCGAACTCGACAATATTCAACCGAATAGCAAAAGTAAAACAATATTGTGATGCGATAAACTTAGTAGATACGTAGACGATCATTCGTAAAGAGATGCTCTTTACAGGCGAAACATAAATTAATAGGTTACTTTCAACAAAACTAGCTATGTTCATCCCTTAATTAAATATAAATAGTGCATTATTATAAGGCACGTCTTCTTATGACAAAATTAAATGAATACAGTACATGATACATCGATCGTAACAAAGATAGTCAATCAATCCCACAAGAATGAGACGCTCTACAAAGCCGGACTTCTAAGGTAGTGTAATTCTACCAAAATCTCCCAAATCAAGTAAGGATGCGTCTAATAGCTACAATTTTGTTGAAAACAACCTGAGTGCATATAGCAGAGTGCATAAGATCTTAAAACATAACATAACTAAGATATAAAATTAAAAACAATAAGTTGCACAAGTGTGTCAGATATTTTGATGTAAAGCGACCAGCATAACTGTCGGATTAACTTATCTTCTGTTTTGTTAAATCATTATTTTTTATAGTACTTGTTTAACCACTGCCCAAAACGGTATTCATGGAAGTATTAGGGGGAAGTGCCCTGAATCAGGGGCAAACTAGGTTGAGGGCCTGTTTCACGACCTCTTATTTATTCTCTTCCATATATAATTATCTGCCAAGTAAATTAACGAGAACTTATTCGTAGGTTGCCAAGACCCGGTTCAACAATAATGATTTCAAGTTGGATTCNAACTAGAATTACATACATCTTTCGTCTCATTTTCTTTTTATTATTAAAGTGAGACAAACGTAGTAAGTAAAATCGCTTCTAAGGAAGTTTGATCATTCAGTTTATTTATTCTAGTAATGTGAAACTCCTTGGTGGAATTCTTATATTCTTTTTATGGAAGTTAAAAAAAAAACCGTAAAGGATATGCACGGTGCTATACAACGAGTGCGGTAGAGTTAGTACTTAGACGAGAGTACCTATTTTACCGCACATTCCATTTTATGGTTCGTAATTTTTAACTTTCGAACAATGTATACCAGCTTCGTAAATGCATTTTTTGAGCAAATGTGTTGAAAAATATATTACACCTGCCCCTTTCCTTAGCCGAACTCGACAATATTCAACCGAATAGCAAAAGTAAAACAATATTGTGATGCGATAAACTTAGTAGATACGTAGACGATCATTCGTAAAGAGATGCTCTTTACAGGCGAAACATAAATTAATAGGTTACTTTCAACAAAACTAGCTATGTTCATCCCTTAATTAAATATAAATAGTGCATTATTATAAGGCACATGTCTTCTTATGACAAAATTAAATGAATACAGTACATGATACATCGATCGTAACAAAGATAGACAATCAATCCCACAAGAATGAGACGCTCTACAAAGCCGGACTTCTAAGGTAGTGTAATTCTACCAAAATCTCCCAAATCAAGTAAGGATGTGTCTAATAGCTACAATTTTGTTGAAAACAACCTGAGTGCATATAGCAGAGTGCATAAGATCTTAAAACATAACATAACTAAGATATAAAATTAAAAACAATAAGTTGCACAAGTGTGTCAGATATTTTGATGTAAAGCGACCAGCATAACTGTCGGATTAACTTATCTTCTGTTTTGTTAAATCATTATTTTCTATAGTACTTGTTTAACCACTGCCCAAAACGGTATTCATGGAAGTATTAGGGGGAAGTGCCCTGAATCAGGGGGCAAACTAGGTTGAGGGCCTGTTTCACGACCTCTTATTTATTCTCTTCCATATATAATTATCTGCCAAGTAAATTAACGAGAACTTATTCGTAGGTTGCCAAGACCCGGTTCAACAATAATGATTTCAAGTTGGATTCACACAGTGCAATTTAATGCCTGTGGCATACTAGAGGTTGTTTTTAATTTCTGTTGCATACCATAAGGCCATCCATCGTGTAAACTGGGCTGTATGGAGTTCATTTACGGCCCGTTTCAATAACGTATCTACCTTTAACCAACTGTCAAATTAGCTACCAACAGTAGCTGAATCGTCATGTTACAAAGGCAAAAATGACGTTTCAGCTACTGTTGGTAGCTAATTTGACAGTTGGTTAAAGGTGGATACGTTATTGAGACCGGCCATTAGAGAAGAAGTGTCAAAATTAGACATTTTTCATGGAAGTTTTAAGGGAAGTACTACGAGTTTGTTTGGCTTTAATACAAGGAAGATCTATACATGTTTGTAGTGCATTAAGAAAATGGCTCATTCATCATTCAAACACTATATAATTATAAGATAACAAGGAACAAATATTATTAACTAATAGGTTTTCCTTATGGGCAGTGGTGACACGGGTTTGCAGATAAATACTTAAACTGCTATATTCTGCAATATTTATTTATAATATGCATAAGTATTAGTTATTAATATGGAATTCTTCGGAAGCTGAGACATATCAATAGACCATGAAATAAGATTTAAATGTCTTAAACGTTCTTAACGTTTATAAAGACACTTGAATGATTTATAAATGACTACTTTCGTGATTTCCTCAAAAAACTGTCCTTTAATTACATTTTATTGAAATTATTCGCATTAATTATTTAAATTCATAAATAGACATACAAAATATATTATTTGTAGTGCTACAAGAAGAAAGTTCACATTTTAACTGACACAATATAACAAAAAAGTTTATTTCCTAGATTCTAATAAATACATCGACATTACATATTATAATAAATGTAGAGTAACAGTAAAGAGTTCCAAAACTGCCGTAGTTAAATATAATTTTTGGGCTGGCAATCCCACCCAATATTTTCTGTACAAAAAAAAAACTGGAATAGACCATAAATTTCAATAACTTTCACATTTCAATGTGAAAGTTATTCTGCTGTATGTTCAAATCAGTCGAAATCAAAACTTTATGAATAGATTTGTGTTTTAATAATTAATAGGTACATACGGAATGCAGTAATTAAAATCAGAATTCAAAAATATATAATGAAGCTACGACGATAATATTTTATAGAAAAATAATGATATCATGGATGAAACCTGATTGATCTGAAAAAGTGTTTTTTTTTCACACCTCAACTGTTGTACTGATCCGAAAAAAAAAACACTTTTTATGGTAAAGTAGGCTGATAGGTGGACAATTTCCGTACGCAGTTAGGTTCCAATAAAAACAGTTTGAAAAAATCTAGTCCAACTACGTGGTCCCTGTTATAAGTCGTGGGCCGAATATAAGAGATTATACTACTTTAAAATAATAGATGGTATTGTTACGGTAAATGTGATTAATTGAAAAAATAATAATTACCTCACGATTTGGTAAATGTTAATATAAAATTGAAATTCATCTCTTTAAGCAGTTATTATTAATAATTTACTGCTCTCGTCGGTAAAATTAATAAATTAAAATAAAACTCGAAGTTATTTGTCCAGTATTGGGATTTAAGTCACCCCGACTCGGACAGGTTAGGTTAGAAGGGGATTTTTTTTAAACCAACCAAAATTAGGAACTACGTTGAGTGAGAGCATAGGGGGTATCTTCTCTCCCCCCATAAATCAGGTTTATGTCTGGTTTTGGTAATAGATCTTCNACAAAATTAGGAACTACGTTGAGTGGCATAGGGGGTATCTTCTCTCCCCCCATAAATCAGGTTTATGTCTGGTTTTGGTAATAGATCTTCCATTTCAGAAAGACGCTTAGCCATACGTTATATTCTTTTACCTCGACTTTCGGTAATTATTAATAATTTTAAATTAATCCCACTCATCGTAACAGTATCATAGGCAAAAGGCAAAGAAAATGTTTCTCATTGAAGCACAACTCTTCGAAAATCGTGCTATTACAGCTCCAGGTCATATAATACGCCCAGCATACCTTTTGGGAGCGGCTGAGCTTTTTAAATCTTGGCTATTTTGGAGGTAACGAGAAATGGCAACATTATAAAAAAAAACAAATTAGCTATTGAGAAATCTATCCAACCATATATTTCATTTCTATAACCGACCTTATCCGTTTCAATGGCAGAGCATAAACGCATACCCCCGACGCCAAGTCACAGATTCGTCTACTTTTTGTCACTAATTTGTGACGTTTGGCTTACAGGGCACGCGCTTGCTTGTCACGCATATGTGACAATGGCGTTAATTTATAAATTTAGCGTTATTTTGTTTTCCTTTGTGACTCTAGTACTCTTATACCGGCCCACAAGCATTCTTGAACTACAAACAGCTACAATTTGGCTTCCCAAAGAACCAAAGCTTGGTCCGACGCACTGTAGAACAACTTACAACTACACATTGAGCTTACGCTACATATTTATAAACATTAATTTAAACATCGATTAGACACCATTCGTAAATTGCGTCACTTGATAAGACGGATATTCAACTCTCTGCCCAAAGCCAAGAGTTCAAAATCTTACAGTGCGCTTTTATTTTAAATTTAGTATTGATCAAAATGCTCCATTATAAGTAGCCCTTATGCGGTGTGACGCCATTTACGTATGGTCCTTAAAAAGGAGTGCATTTGACCGCTAGATGGAGCTAGTGGCAACTGACAATAGTTTATAGAAATAGATGTAAGCAGTTAGTTCCTTTAATGCATATAAATCAGGTTCAATGAAGTTTTAATTAATTCTATAATATTTCCCCTTTCATATATATCTTTGTGCTCATGTTATTAACGCTAATTTTGGTATTTTCTTTGAGATAAGTCCGCCGGGTCCACTAGCGCCATTCGCGACAGTTTTTACAACTAATGCCTCCGTATTGTTCTAGGTGCTACAAGCCCTGAGGCCTCACTATCCGATATTCCGTTTAATCTCGATTTCTTCATAAAATTAAATCGTTAAATATGACTCCGAAGTGGCATTGTATTAAAATTTAAAATGTTCTTGTGGATATTTGTCATTGGGTTTTTAAAAAAACCGGGAAATTGTGTTTTTAATACAACCCCACAAGGCATATTATCTAATGTTAAATCATTAGATAATATGCCTTGTGGGGTCTGAATCAATCAATGAATGACATAACAAATACTAGCTTTTGATGAGAAGCGCTATCAATATATTTAAAAGTTTTGCAACGTGAGTGCTTGCACAGCGAAAAGACTGTTTAAATGGCAGTTTATTGTTTGTTGGTATTTTGTCCATATAAATCCTGAACAAAATGCATAAAATAGAAACCCAGCAACACTAAAAATCTTATTTATGGGATCTGTACGAACCAGTCATACATACTTTAAACCCCAAATAAATTGTAGCTTCAGAACCCGTGCAAGCACCTACTGTGCCCTACCTACTTTGAGGGTCAACTACGCAATAATATCAATTGGTTCTCTTGATAAAATATCCTATACATTATTTTTCCTACACATTACATATTATAATGCGATCAAAGTAGGAACGGGTTTGCCGGTTGGCCCTTTCTCGGTTTTAGATTGATTTTTCGATATATTGTAGACCTTCTGTGCTATTTGAAAATGCACACTTAATTCAGAATGTACCGGATTTGAGACACAGTAAGTAAGTTATATTTTTATACTGCGGCGGAGTTCAAATTGTCACATCCCATCCTCATCTCTATTTTGATGAACCATTATTGTATCGATAGCGATTCCCATCTTCCGTGCGACCCAACCCATCCCTTAGCGTGAAGCCTCACCATCCCGAAGCGAAACTTCACAAATACAATACTATAATACAAACTAAGCTAAAGACTGCAACAAAACTGAACTAAGTAATCCATTCGCGTTCCATTGCGTGTTTTCACAGTTAAGTTCGGTGGCGGTGGTTGGAGTTTTCCTAGGTAAGGCGCAATGGATGGTGTGCACGGAAAATGGTAGTTTTCTGCGCGTAGTGTGATGGAACACAGACCTCAACTGTGTTGTGAGACTCTGCTGTTGTTCTGTAGACGAATGTCTCTACGTGTCCCTAGAAAATAAACATGGATTAGTTAGTTAATGTTCAAACTTGTCGACAACATGTCCCGCATATTTGAAGACGAGAATAACAAATGTATTGATATTTTATTCCAAAAAATGGATCAGTACAGTAGTAAGCGCTACGGTGGAACAGACGTAAATATAAAAAGTTACTGCTAAAATTATAGCCCTTTCTTTTTTATATCCTGTAATAGGGTAAAAAGCCGTTACATACGAGATATGCTGTGGATATTGTATGACTTTATCGTCTATTAAAAACAAAGTTTTGGTCTTCGTCCGTTCGCATCACAATAGGGAATATGCGTGTAATTTAAATTCGAGAATAGAGATTCAAACTTAAAGCAGGCTGGCACATAGTAGTCTTGTGAGCTTAATACCAAACAACAGACGTCATCATGGTCTCAAAACATGCTCACAGGCGTGTAACATTTTTGTTTAGAAGTTTTAAATTGGGTTTATATGGAGCAGCATATTTATTTACATGCCAAACGTTGGTACGTAACGTACAAAAAAACCTGACGTCACACAAATCTTACATCGCCGTATCGAAGAACTTCGTGCGAAATCTATAATAATAGAATAAAGCTGAAGAGTTTGTTTGTTTGAACGCGCTAATCTCTGGAACTACCAGTCGGATTTGCAAAATTATTTTTGTATATGATAGCCCCATTCATGAGGAAGGCTATATGCTATACGAGAACGGGTTAACACGGGATATGCGCGCACGAAGTCGCGGGCAAAAGGTGAACCGCACGACATCAACCATTGGGCACGCCAGGGACAACAATCTACTGGTCGAAGGAATGGAGGCTGTGGAACTTTACAACCCGTTCCGCTGCTCCGCATACCTCTAAATACATATCGTCAAAAGTGACTTAATAAAAAACCTTTTTGCGACCTAAAAGAAGAATAGGCGAGCTTGTATATTTTATTTTATAGGTCTATTCAAGTTTAATGACGTGTGTGAAGTTCGCTTTTCTCCCCATTTGTCGCATGAATTTGCTATTGCCCAGCGACTCGGTGTACCGAGGCGCTCTACCTGTATCTAACTGGTACTTTTTTAATTGACATCTGCATAATGTGATATTGTTTTTTTTTTTTTTATTTATATTGAATACGTTATGATTACTCATTCATTGTTCTGGACATCAAATGTATGTTTAACCTTCAAGCGGTCGCGCGGCGTCGAATCGACCGCACTGGATACATTTTCATTCATAATATCAAGATTTCTAGTCACAAGTATTTCTCGTTTCTAGTAGCCTGTCATTAGTTCAATACGCATAAAAACTACTGCACTCCCTCCTTCTCCGAGCCTCCAGAAGGGAACAGAAGGCATATGTTTAAGTGGCGGCGTAGGCGTCGAAATGACTACACGCGCCTGATTGTAATTTTTACCTTGACGTCACGACTATTTCTGAAGTAATCTAGACTAGGGTTGATAATAAACAACGATACCAATTATTAGATCGTATTATAGCTAGTAAAAATTAAAAAAATCTAAGTAAAACAACAAAACTCTCGAAGGAGAGACCTTTTTGGTTGGGCGTGCATAATATGTTAGTGTTGTCCTTTATTCAAAGAAAATGGTTTATTTTATTATTTTGTTTTAAAATTAAAACAATTTGGTTCCTAGCTCAAAAATAGATAATTTCAGAATAAAAATAACAAATGAGTTTCAATTAATCGGTGTTCTAAATCCCTGAAATCTTCCGTAGGTCTTTTCGGTTACGCGCGACCGCTGCCGTTTCAAATAACCACGCGCCCGCTTGAGGGTTAATATATAATGTAAGTGTGTACCTACATGTTTGCATGCCTTTAATTTAATTATTTGTAACAACTATGTATACTACCCATATTTGCAAAATAAAATTCTATTATATTCTATTCTTAGGCCTCAGGCAATAGATATTCTCTACCAATCAAACAAGAGTGGTGAGATAACATGCGAGGTGCAAAAAAAATCCTGCCAGGGTTGCGGAATTTGTTCGAAAGAGTCACCGCGGTCCTGGAACGCAAAGGGCATTAGGAGGAACTCGGATAGATTTTAGTTAGTGAGTCTGACACTCCGTTCCACTCGAGCGGAAGGAGTAATTTGATGATTTCCGATTAAAAATAATAGATATGATACAAGATAACTTTGACTTACTTTCTACTCTTTGACCTAGTAGGCGAGTTGTGATTAGAGTTGTGTGGGCTGTCGCTCAGGTCGGAGCTCGAGCTTCTGATATCACCATCCATCTGCAAAAATAGGTAAAGTAGGGTCAATAAATGGGCATGTTTGCCAGCTAGTAATAATAGGCTCTAAGGTACGATATAATCTATTTTCGTTACAATCTAAGAAGTCGGATTTGACAGCAGGATAGAACATTGCTTTACTAGTAAGTATAAAAGAGACATGAAATAAATCTCTTTCTCACTTAGTGGTAAAGCGATCTTCTATCCCTCTCTACTCAGCTGTCAAATTCGACTTCTTAGATTGTCATGAATAGAATAGAAAACATTTATTCGACACAATCATAAAAAGAAACGATCGATCGAGGCCATGATCAAAGGCAGAATGGATCGGTTGACAGCTGCCACTGCATGAAAAGCGCTAGACACCAATGGACAGACGTCGATCAACGTCGACTAATGACATCGATCGATCGGTAAGAAGGTAGAACAAGTAGGCATGGCAACACAACTAAGGCAAACTCTTAAGACATTAAGTAAAACATTGTTATTTGAAACCATTATTTGTTGTTTAATTTATTGCTATATTGTATTGGCGCATTTGATATCTACCTGACTGTTTGATGATTATGATATTACTAGACTAGCTTCTGTCCGCGACTTCGTCTATGAGGAAGTCGGAAAACTATAATATTTTTCTTAAGCGTGATATGCAAATTCACAAACATTTAACGGTAAATGCAGAACAAGACTGCATCAGTACGCGTCTAATCTAACACTCATCTCATTAAAAAAAAATTAAGGTTTAAAAAAATGTAATTCAGAAAAACTGTTAATTTAAATTTTATGGCCAAAAAGGCCTATAAAGTTGTGTAGCAACAAACTATGACATTTTTACAACAATAACTATAAAAAAATCATTATAGCGATTGTTAAGTATAACTTAAACCTAAAAAACCACGATTACAATAAGGCTCCGTACACACGGGGATGGTATTTTTTGTGTTTAATTTAAGATTCTTTTATGCAATAAAAGTTTAAATTCTTTACCGTGCGATATTTCACATTACGTTGTTCATATAATTGAAAACAAATCAGTATGGAACTGGCATGTGCTCCTAAAAACTTTACGTATTGTTCGCCTTGTGAGCGGAGTCTAAAAGTTCAAATACATGTCGCAGCCAAACAGCTTAATCAGCCGTTTAATTGGTTGCCTAGCCTTTTCATTTAAACGCGCTTTTTCAGCGACCGAAGTGACATCTTTGGTTCAACATCGTTTAATGACTTGTCCATGCCACATGCCGCTGATTAAAAGGCGCAATTGAATGAAAAGGCTAGGCAACCAATTAAACGGCTGATTAAGCTAGTTGGCTACGTCAGTAACGATAACTCCAAACCCTCAGCCGAGGGCCGATGTGACTGATGTGTGGGTATGGACCTTAAGGAAAGTGCACAACGTTTTATGAACTATGTTTATAGGTAATAAATATACGATAACGACGTTATAATGGCTACACAATCGTATAGGTGAGGTGGCCTACAGCGAACCGGACGGGTTAAGAACTTCCTTTGAGTGCGACTCATACAGTAGATTTGCTTATTAGAAATGGGGGCTTTAACATTACTTATACTACTATCTCATGTGTCAAAATTATAATTAAAAACTCTAGTAAGCAAATCTACAGATTAACAAATATTTTCTAATGTAACATGCGGTAAGTGGAAGATTAACGATATGGCGTGGCCAAGAGTGTAAGCCACGTCATAGTGAAAAAAGAACAAATCATCGTCATCACCGATTAACTGGGTGACACGGTACTTCTGGGCAAGACTGGAGACAGACTTTTTTATTTTTAGATCTAACTTCATGCTCCACCTAAGTTAACACAGAATAGACCGGCTGTAAACATGTTACGTGTAAGCTTAGGCGAAGCGAACATAATGAATGAGCTGTCAATCAGTGAAGCGTTAGTTGAGTTGACAGCTGCTAGTCTATTGTGTATACCCAATCATATAAGTTTTGAAATATAAAACCTTAGCACAGTTTAACATATGGAAAAATAAAAACATGTTCAACAATAACAACAATTTATTTATTTAATTTCTATGAGTTCGCTCACCTGGCCCGCCTTGATGGCCACGTAGGCGATCTGAAGGATCAGCCACGTCCACACCACGTGCAGCACCAGCAGCAGGCACAGCAGCGAGTTGAAGATGTAGTAGGCGGGGAACATGGGCAGCAGCATGGGCGCGCGGATTGATGTACTGGAAGATTAAAGACATTGAACTTTAGATTGTGTTGTTTTACTTTCTATTTCAATTTGTCAGCATCGGTGTTGAAGATCATTCGATTTTCCCAGTAATCGGTATAAAAGTTTACATCAACAGTTGAATCTTGTGCCCGGATTTCATGAGGTTATAGTTTGAAGATAAGATAGCAAGAAAATCCTAAACAATCTCCTTGAAAAATTTTAGGATAGTCCTGAATACGCAAAGCTGAGTGATTACATTATTAACACTAACTTGAGTAACTTGCTATCCAAAAACTAGTCTCATAAAGTAACTCGCGCAATACGCTAGTAAAAAAATTGGTTGTCTGTAAAGTCGGTTTACGAACGATAGTTTAACGTGACAACGTCATAACAAAACATTGATGAAATGATTGCATACTTTTATGAATAAAATTGAATCGTGCAGCGCTCTCGCTCTTCTCGTAACGTTACAATGAGTCATCCTTTTTCATGCGTGTAGCCGGCGTTCATTGATTTATTAGACGTTGTCACGTCAAAAAATGCTCGCGCAATACGCTACGCTGTTGTTGGCGAGCATCAACTTGTACCGGTTCATTTGGTACTCCGTGCCACCACTCGAAATTCATCGACACGACTCGTCTCACTTTTGAAATAATAGGCAAGTGGTGTCCACGTGTTCGCATTGACAGTTGACATGGTCTCGTAAGAACGCGACTAACATTAAGGCGGAAGCAATCAGCTTGTTTCAATTTGCCTACGCTCATATTAGCTGAGGCTCGGACAGCATGTGCTGCTAGCTTAAGGGCATTTAACCTTTTGAACGCCATTGTCACGTATACATGACAAGCAAGCGCGTGCCCTGTACGCCAAACGTCAAAAATATGTGACAAAAAGTACGGCGAATTTATAGCTTGACGTCGGGGGCACGCCGATGTGTTTATGCTCTGGTGTTCAAAAGGTTAAACTCACTGACTCGTCTACTCTTTTTCGAAAAAGTGCTTATTTTTCATTTCACACCTAGATATCTTACGTTTTCAAAATTACTTGCGAGTTCGTATGTGATACAGTGAGGAGTAAATGCTCTTATGATATAGTCAAGGCGATGAATGGTATTGGTAGATCTATATCTCACCTCCAAATGAGATAGAAGGGGTAGATGCCGACGCGGGTGCCGATCCACACCACGATCAGCATCAGGAACAGAGTGTCGCACAGCTTCTGGTACTTCGCGTACTTTGATGCTTTCACCGACTGTAACAGAAACATTATTTATTTTATATACATATTATTTACATTTTTAAATATTTCTATAAAACAATAAAAAAACATTTAAAATATAAAAAATAGTAGCCTATCGGTATCGGGAACAGGGTCCAAGCTACCGGTGGTCAGGGCCCCTGAGAGAGGAACCTCCTAACAATACGCGCCATTTCCAGGAATACTGCTTTCTGGATCAAGCCCTTGATCCAGCTGCCCAATGAGAGGACCCTCAGATGTTGGTCGAGGCTCTGGATAATTATGCCATTGGCTGTCACGATTATCGGCACAATGGCTCCTGTGTTCACATCCCACATGTCGACAACCTTGCGAGCTAAGTCAAAATACTTTGTTTGACATTATTGTTACAATTAGTCAAAAATCAATTTAGAGTTCGAATATTTATATTCTTTGCAGTAAATGACCTCAGGAGTAGCCAATAACTAGAGCATTGTGTGACTAGGCCCATCGAACGGTTGCATTCTATAAATGTGTGCTTAGGTATTATAAACTACACAATCGCTTTTTATGAGACTTGTACCATCATTAAGAGAATTTCAGAAGAAGAATTTGATCTTTCTGTTTAACAGCGACTTGTCTAATGTCCTGGCAAAAAGTCGATATATCAGTAGATTGCAACGGCATGAAGTGGTTATTACTTTATCGCCAAGAGTCGAACTAGACGCGCCTCAGCTATTAATATGTATGTATATATAAACTATCACTTTAATAAACGAGTCTTTTACCCTCAAACACAACCTCAACAAATAGATCAGCACAGTCATGCAACCCTCAAGTACAAACCTCAACAAATATATCAGCACAGTCATGCAACAGCAGCACGAGGGTTCCAATCCTGTGCAGATTGCAGACCCAGCTGAAGGACAGCAGCAGTATGGTGGCGATGTGGTGCACGAACATCTGCCAGAAGTCCTTGCGGCGCACGTCCCAGAACTGCGAGATGGTGAGCGACCAGTAGAACGCGGCCGATATCATGTAGTACCACCAGACGTCGTTTGTGAGGCCCTGTAACCGAAATTAATAAAGATTTATACAATTAAAATTAAAATCGGCCAAATGCGAGTAGCGTCGCAAGGGTTTCCAAACGAATCATATTTTTTACCATTTTATTTAAAACCATAACCTTCTTAAAGGTTCGCCTCGCCTATCTATCATCAGTAAAGAATTATTTTCCGAATTCCTTTTTTATCGAAAGTTTACACTTTGGTTGTGGAGTAGGTCGTACGTTGGAACATAAGCAGCCACTTTATTTTGTGAAAATATCCTAACCACCGTTCTCAAAAACAGTGAGGGAAAAACTTAGGAAGCGGGCTGTCTTAGAAAAACAAAGAAACTGTTCGGATAAAAACTGCATGGTCGAAAAGACCTTTTATTCTCTGTTCTTTTTCAATTTGGAGGCATGTCCCAGAAAAACAACGAAACTGTTGGGATAAAAACTGCATGGTCTAAAAGGCCTTTTTTTTATTCTCTGTTCTTTTTCAATTTGGAGGCATGTCCCAGGAAAACAACGAAACTGTTCGGATAAACACTACATGGTCGAAAAGGCTTTTTATTTTCTCTGTTCTTTTTCAATTTGGAAGCATGCCCCAACAATGTTAGGTATATGTTGATTATGCAATTAATTGAAGTCACAAAGGTTTTTGTTCATGTTGGTATTTTTAAATTGTATTTATGGATCAATCAACGAGTTTTCTTACTGCCGGATACAATTTATCGTAAATTGAGCAATAATTAGTGTCAATACACTTTTAAATTATGCATGACTCAATCGAAATACCAAATTACTTTGTCAAACCCCAGGTCCAATATACCGACTAATGATTGTACAGTTAGCACAATAATCGTTACATTCTATAACTAGTACTACAATGTAATTAGTGGAGCAATTATTTCAATTTACAACAGCTGCCAGTTTTAACGTGCACTAATTGTAGCGGTCTTTCACATTGATTGTTTGACCGTCTATGGAGTAATTATGCGTTCAATATTGAGTAGTTTTGGAACGCGGGTTATTATATTTTTGTACCACGAAAAAAAATACTATTTTTCGACAATCCATAAGATAAACACATAAAATAAAAACTGACTTCATTATTATTATTCTGGGGGTGAATATGGGGTGAATATTAATGGCGGTGAAAAAAAAAAGTGTCTATTATTCGTCATTCGGCGAATAGTTGTCTAAATAAAAATAGCTTTTGATTAACAGAAAAACAAAAGACTTAAAAATAATTAAACTTTTATTAATCTTTAAAAAAAGCAAATTTGAATATTATTTATCATAAATGCATGGTGGCCAAACACGAGGTATACAACTTTAAATTACGATATTTTTATGAAGCAAATATGTCCAGATATTTTTCCATGATTACAATATACACAGTTTGCGATTTTGTGTGGTATATTACATCCACCAAATCTTTACTTTTTTTGCTGTCTAAAAATGCGATCAAACGTACGCAATTTTTTCTAGGTACCTATCCTATCAACAATGTTAAAAATATTCTGCTTTTAGTTTTTTAAAGGCTTATGTTTAACTGATCACCTGATTTAGTAAAATATGACAGGCAAAAATAGTAAAAGATCACCAGAATATAAAACCGCATTTTAATTTAAAACTATAACCAAAGTTTGTACATCTTGCTATCCTATTAAAACAAATGACTCCAAACAAATCATAGTTGACCCAAAAATAGTAAATAATCACCAAAATTAAAACCGCAGTTTAATATGAAATTATAACCAAACCTACTAAAAACAATCTCTTTTTTCTATTAACGCAAGACGTTTCTGGCACTCGCCGGCCGCTGCCGTGGCACCGCTCGCTTCGCTCGCTCGGCTCGTGCGTAGAAGGTCACAGTTTTAACCTAACCTACACATTTTGTTTAAAGAAGAAATTAACCTAATCTAAATAGTTGAGTTCCGGGTAACCTATGCTCGCAAAAATTTGGTGATCATTTACTATATTTGGTCCCCAAATACAATTTGAACTACAGTCGTGAATAAAACAGCTAGAACTATTATTTTTTTGGCCTAATTTTTTTGGTGTTAAGTATATAAGAGCTTAGGGTATCGAAGTATTTTCTGGTGGTCATAATATTTATTCCCTTTTTTAAATACACCAAAACACGTCCTTTTAGAATATTCCATAGAAAAAAAATCAGGATCTGTCAAATCTGGTGAGTTTGGAGGTCAATTATTGCTTGCGATTAAATTGCCTAAGAAACGCTCGTCTCAAACTTCCACTCATATCATGATGCACAGATTCCAGGGCCAGACACAGTTGGTTTTCTTAGCTCAACAGATTAATTTGATGAAGTAAAAAATTTGAATTCCCAAAACACGATCTCAAATAGCGGTCGCCAGTCACAGTAACAGCAGCTCTTGTCATGTGGGCTCTTTAAAGAAGAATAATTAAATGTTTCCACATATTGGTTTGTCGAAGTGGATTAAGGGATCTTGCGTGGATCAGCAAAGACTTGTTTTATCAATCTTTTTTAGCAAATCTCATTTCGATCACCGAAACGGGATTTGTTACCCAAAAACATTTTATTGAAAAATAATTGATCGTTTTCAATCTGCTTAGGAACTTACGACTTACATTATTGAAATTATTACAGAAGTTATAGCCTTAAAAACTATCAAAAACTAAATCGTAGCTCTTTGAACTAAAAAAATAATCCCAAAAATCTGCAAATTTTGGCCATATACCTATTGAAATGATGGCAAAACAAAGTTGTATGCTCACCGATTTAAAAACTTAGCCAAAAATCAGTCATGGTAAAGTCAGGCTTTTTAATTAATAATTTAATTTTAAAGTCAAAGGGGGTAGATCGTGATGCAGTAAGTTCAAGAGACTACTACAAGTGTACCATTTTTAGGTATTTGGAATAAATAAACTACTTTTGAATGGCGATTAATCGGTATTCGACTATTCGCGGCATCTCTAGTACAAAGTGTGTACAAGTCAGGATTAGGGTTACCATCTGTCCGGTTTTGACAAGTTTTTGGTCAACAATCAGGACTTTTTCATGTATTCATCTATATTTCTAGTCTCTATAGAGTTTAGAGGCACCTTATCATAAATAAATGGAGGAGTTTTCAAGTTTAAATTCAGAAAGAATACACAAAACGCACGGACTTTTTTGCAAAGTTACGACATTAATTGTTAGGGTTTTTTAAGTAGTCTTTTCAATGTTTGATAGACTTCGAATGCGACATAATCTGCGCTACAAGCCACCGTTTTGGAGCGAACAATATTAAAAAAAAAGGAAAAAAGAAGGAAATATTAAAATAACTAAAGAAGAAAAAACAGACCAAAACAAAGAAGAAGAGGATAAGGAAGGTCGACGGTAAAAGTACCTTATTTAAAACAAATTTATAATCTTTTGTAACAGCTCAAGACATTCAACATGAATCGGTATAAAGATGATTCACGTTATAAATAAGGTAAACCGAAACATAAATACCAAATGAATAATTCATTAACCTTATCACTGGCAAAATCAGACTGTCTGGATATCTGTTTATCATTAAAATTTAATCTAGTCTCATATCGAAAGATTTTTATCGAAATAGATTTTTATAAATATAGCTTTCTTGGGATCAAAATACTGATTTTAATCATTTTCAACATTTTTAACAAGCTTAGGTACTGCTATACGATGGTGTTTATTCTGATATTTCTACATTCATAAATTGGTTTAATCAATCTTAAGACAAATCAATTTTGTTCCCGGTGTTTAGTTGCACGATGGCTCGTCAAACGTTCTCATTTAAGCCTTATGTCAATATTCTTAAAGTCCATTAACGCACATCCGTAGAAAATGTTTTTAGAACCACACATCAATGTATTGAATATTCAACCTTATCTCCATGTTTACAACAGTTACTTTAGAAACTCACCTGATGAGGATACCCGATATAACACTGGTCGATGTCCCACAGCCATTCCTTGTCCCACAGAGTGTACAAGCCGAAGGTAAAGTTGCAGATATAGAAGAGGACCTTCCAGGCATTTTCGGAGAACTTGACGAGGGTCGAAGGCTTGTCCTGTCCGCGACGGAGGCGCCACCAGCGTTGGACCTCGCGCTCGGATAGCTCGAGCTTCTTGGCCAGGAGTGCCGGCTGGAAGTGTTGAAACAAAGAAATTAGCATTTTTGTTTAAATAACATAACGTTATGCCTGTATCCCCCGTAGGTTTGGTCTATTTATACTGTATCTTAACACATTTCGTTTTTTTTTTATGTTATCTACCTAAATCAGTGAAACATGGGGTCCCATGGGTTAATTCACTACCAACTTTTTTGACTTGTGTCTTTTTGCCACAGCATAATCAAGCGACGCATCTATGTATCTATCTATTGGAGTTTGGTTTCCACACTCAGTTCTGATGTTGGACCATTGTGTGTGATCCATGGCGGTCGTCACTCCAACCTGCCAACCTCCCTTCAGAAGCAGATAAGTCTTCCTAGTGTGTTCAGGATATCTGTAAGCAAATTGGGTGTTCCTATTGTTCGCCTCCGTATCTCGGCGACGGCTGTGCACTTAAGGAGCACGTGCGACACCGTTTCCTCCTCCGTTCATGCTTTGCACAGAGGACTGTCCGTTATATCTATCGTGTGGAAATATTTGTTCAAGCGACGCTTAATCCCAGGCTTTAGGCCAGAAGTGGACGTCTTCGGCAGATAAATAATTAGTGAAATAAACATAATTTCATATTGTCGGTACCGACACGACATAAGACGTGTGCGCGCATTCAGTCTGCGTTAAATATTGACAGCTGATTATTCCTGTAGGTACCTTATGCACTTCTACACATTAATAAAGACTTCCAACAAATATGTTTGCATCGTCGCAAGGATCGAGCCTTTACCTTCAGCGCAAAAAGGGAATGTGCTTGTATTACTTACTTTGCCCTTCATTTATCCAACCTTGTAACCAATCGATATTAATGTATGTAGACAAATAATGTGAAATATTTTTGACCTTAGCGTGAGCCACATAATTTGCCCCGTACATTTCAGTATGCATAAAGAGTGGTTTTACTACAAAGTGCTGGTTATCGTTATACGATCTTACGTGTCCGTAATGCGAGGTGAAACTACTCGCTTCGAGTGAATCAATATGTAGATACTGCTTTTGCTTATGTATGTGGAGACTCTTGCGTTAAACACGGCAGTAAGCAAGTAGAGATTTTTGGCAAAAACCATATCTTCATCATCATCTACAACCCAAAACCATCCACTGCTGGACCTCTCTTAGTTTACGCCATCCACACGCTCTATTTTTTTTCTTCGAGGTGGAAAATATTCTTCTACCTGAGGCGGGCGGAGTCTGTCAGACTTACTACCCCTGGTGTACCCTCACCCCGGACTGGATCCCAACGCACTTGGGCCAATTTTATCTAGTTTCTATCTCTAAGCTTTTAGATACAAATATTTCAAACACATTTGTCTCCGACATAACAAACATGATTCATAAAAACCACATTATTAGTTCTAATACTTACTGATTACATAGCAGATTCTTTATTCAAATGTTCCATACAGAATTTGAACTTAAATCTGTATTTAAAATGTGGCTATATGATATTTAAAGTTATCATATAGCCACATTTTTTAGGATTCCGTAGTCAACAAGGAACCTGTATTGTTTCGCCATGTCCGTCTGTATGTCTGTCTGTCGACGCTTAGCACGAGAATGTTGGAATTCGGTATGACTATACACTTATGACAGAGGTAAAATAAAATTTTGAAAAAATTAATAAATACGATGTTTTTTTTTATTGGCTGTCCCATGGTGTGGGATAATAAGTTGTTTAAAAATATTGAGGGTGTGCAAAAACCATTTTTCCATCCAAGGAACCGTTAGTGAAATATTAAGCTTTAAAAGTGCTATTTTTTGTTGGAGTGAAATGTCCCCCCCCCCCTCCTCTGCGAGCTAAACGGTTGCTTGTGGAAACGTGAAAAAATTGATGGTAGAAGCATTCATAACGAATTTAAAAGGAAAACTATCAAAGCCGCGACCAACTTGTAAAATGTACTTGGAAAAGAAAAATTTCGTACAAATTCCAAAGACGATGGTAACTGAAGACATTTACCATCGTCCTATGTGGGTCCGTTTTAACCGTTAAACCGTGAACTCAATTTATTCATGGAATCAAACAAAAAGTATCATTCTAAGTCAGCAATTGTGACGTGCAACTACGGAACCCTACACTGCGCGTGGCTCGACACACACTTGGCCGGTTTTTTATGAATAAGCCTGTCTAAACGGCGACGTATGTACAATTGTACATATGTCTCATTGCATCCGAGGACACCTGCAAAGTAACGTATGGTAAATCCAGCCTATACGTGATTCACGACTCACGGTCGCGGTAAACAGCAATCAAAGTGAGTAAAATTGCTAGGAAACAATTCATGATCAACTTTACGCCTACAAAACAATGCTAAGCACCACTCATACTTGTAAACAGATATGATATGATATCGAACGTATTATGTAACACTATTGATAGTAAATATTACGCATTGCTAATACCGTTATAGTAAAGTCCAATTATGTAGCATTACGATTCACTTGATTAAAAGTTCATGCGAAAATTTCGCATTCATTTTTAATGTAGTAATAGTTAACTTTGTGGATGTAGTAATAGTAAAACGGAATTTCCTGCCTCACTTTACCTATGTAGTATGATTAATACTGTAACTATCCCGTTCGAATCGAGCGTGGGGTATTAGGTTCAATTCCCAGTTCAGGCAGAAGCTGTTATTGGGTTTTTCCATCAGAAACTTGGAAGTTTGGAAGCCGGAGGTGAGATACCCTGTACCTCGGAAAGCCGTCGGTCCTGCGCCTAACCTATCCCCGCCTGGTTGTGTCGGATTGCCGTCCCTCCAGAATAAGTCTGAGGGGACGGCAATCCGAAACGACCAGGCGGTAAATGAGTAAAAGGAACATAGAGTACATCTGTGCTTGCAGACACTTGTGCACTATAATATCTCCTGCAAACTTGTCTAATTTCCGTCAAGATTGGCCATCTTGAATTCAGTCGGATGGTTATGATTGAAATGGGAATTCCCAACTTTGTATCTGATATTTTCCTGCACCTATGAATCAATGTGATAATACTGTATAATTGTCTCACAATAGAGATATACATAGCTTCTTTGGATTAAGATAAAGCAAGAATTAATCACCACACAAACTTACCGCGTGTGTAACTATGTATTTCAGAGCGGTAATTAAGTCGGAGTTGACTCATACAGTTTTAGAATTCCTTTAAATATGCTGGTTTAGAAACGGGAGGTTCTTTTTTTATAGTATTTAGGAATGCATTAACAATTTATTGCATACAAGCCACGTGCCGGTGGAATATACAAGAGAGGGTGATTTTGTCGGTCTATGGTACGGAATCCTTTATGTGCGGGTCCAACTCGCACTTTGGCGGTTTTTACCGACTACAGCGATGCTTAAATGAGGTAAAAATTTTCAAAGTGATTTTGGGTGATTATTGCGTATCCAATCTTGAAATTATAGCTTAAGCTTGGCCGTAGTATTCACAACATAAAATGTTCAGAATAATACAGCTACAAAACATGAAACAAAATTGTACAACAACTATAAAAATAATTTTAGTGAATGTCGCCTTCAATTTGAATGTCGTTATCATTACCGGTCGACAATCCTTAAGTACTGTTCACATATTTACCTATGATAGCACAAGATTACACGGTTTACCGAGCATTCGGGGACCACTTGATAATTCTGACATTTATTCTTCCATCAACCAAATAATACCTGTACAATAAAATTTATTAGAGGACTGTCCGTGAAACAATTACATTATCTCTGATATTTGTATGTCCAAGGTTGCAAACTGACGAGGAAATGTGTTATCTACAGTCTCATATTACTTTTGAATAGAAATTTAAATTCCGCAAAAATGATATTATCTAGCCCGGTTGTGAGTGTGATAGAAGTAGCAACGAAGGCAACATTTTAAAAATAAATTGAAAATTAACAGTAATGAACACACAGCAAATTGAATTGACATCATGTTTAGCGGATTTTAAATTCAAATTCCCTACAAAATTTGAATAAAGAACCTGTTATTAATACCTAATAAACTAAGCATGTCCATGACTGTGGTCAATTTATAACCGAGTTCAAAAAGGAGGAGGTTCTATGCTCGACTGTTTGTTTTTTTTTTTATACATACATAAAAAAGAACATACATAAGATTTGATGATGGAATCCCAGGAAAAAAGTTTATTCAGCGATATTTTCGCCATTGTCAACCGATTTTATTGTTCTTCTTTTTGTTTGAAGAGTATTTTCCCAGGATGGTCCCATTTCAAATTGTTGAAAATCTGATGAAGAACTTCGGAGGTAGGCAACGGAACTCTTCAATAAATGATAGCAAATCTCCCGGGATTGCTAAAATTGCATGGCTGATTATTGTTTACACCAGTTCATAACATTACATCACGCCGGTACGCTGTGAAGGGGTACGCAGATGCATACAAGTCAACCTGAATTTCCATGTTTTTGGGGTTACTATTCGGGCTTAACTTTATTGTTTAATTAACCGATCTTGATGATTAATTTTGCGGTGAGTTTAGTTATAGCTATGTTGCATTTGCATTAGTCGTTCAACTTCAAAAATAAAACCATTGTCCTCCTCAACTTAAAATCTAGTAAAATGACATATTGTTAGGTTTATATCAATCCCTAAGCAAAGTAGATATTTAACTATGAGCTGGTCTGGACTTGGTCTGCGAAGGCACACAAAAAAACTCCTTAACGGCAAATAGCGCAACCACTCACTATGCGAATAATGTCAATTTAGTTGTGGGGTATCACAACTAGAAAGTGAAAAATTAACCTTATTTACAAAAAAATACAACCCATGCGCAGTGTAGGATTCCTTAGTTACCCGTCCCGTAAGCCATAACAAAAAATAGCAAATACATTACAAGTTACAAATACACTTAGTTTTTAGTCATTTTCTATGGGGTTACTACGAAATTTTTACCTAATCAGTTACATTTTATAAGTTGGTCGACGATTACACGTTTACTTCTAAAGCCTACTTAGCTGTGATACTTTTCCTTTTAAATTCGTTATATATATGCTACTACCATGATTTTTTTCACGTCTCTAAAAACACCCGTTTAGCTCCCAGTGGGAGGACCCTTGACTCGAAAAAAAATTATCATAGCTTAATATTTCGCAAGCGGATCCTGGCATGGAAAAACGGATATCTCACACCCTCAATATGTTTAATAAATAGACGATAAAAAAAAACATCGCAATCGTAGTCCAGGTAACTTAAAAAAAATACAGGTTTTATTTTACCACTTTGTCGGCGTGATTAATATGTATAGTATAACCCATTCCAAGTTCCAACTTTCTAGTGCTAAGCCTCGCTGGGCTAAACCGCGGACAGACGGACAGACAGACATGGCGAAATTATGAGGGTTCCTTGTTGACTACGGGACCCTAAAAACACATTTTCGGAAGTCTGTGTCAAAGAACGAAAAAACAACCAAAAACTTTGACTTTCCAAATTAAAGTTATTTTATATTTTGTAGTTTTTTATTTGGAAGTCGTTTGTATTTTTTTGTCAAAAAATTTTTTTTTTATGAATAAGCTAAGTAACCAACTTTCATTGCTGACCGTACCTTGCAATGAAAGATCAACTTCAATGCTCAGATAATAACATCGTTCTCATGATTTTATATTATTTTGGCACATTTTGTTTTGTTTTTGTGACACGAATGACGTTAACAGCTGATAAACCAACGTGTGATTATTTATTTTTAGAATAAAACGCAGTAAAACATATCCATTTACCTGTTTCAGTTTTGGTGAAGCCTTGTAGATTTTCTCTAGTTTGGGATTATTTGGTGCTCGTCGTGGTTTCGTGTTCTTGATGCCTAAGTATGTACCGAACGGAGCGATGACAAATCTGCAAAAAAAGTACGTCGTGATTATGTTTTTGCTTGAATAGTTTTGCGGTACAAGGAAGCCCCTTGACCCAGTCATTTGACTCATTTTGTGGCGATAAAGCCACCCATGGTATCTATCTTTTCTGTAACTTATATTATGACTAGCGGACGTCACGCGGTTTCACCCGCGTAGTTCCCGTTCCTGTGGGAGTACGGGGATAAAATATAGCCTATGTTATTCGCTGATAATGTAATTATCCATTGCTGAAAGAATTTTTCAAATCGGTCCAGTAGTTTTTGAGTTTATTCATTACAAACATACACACACACACAAAAATACAATTTTTTCCTCTTTATAATATTAGTGTAGAAGTGTAGATGTATAATTGTACATAATAAAGAATATTCTATTTTATTTACATGAGTCGTTCAAATGAAAAGTAACTTCATTTCAATTGGCACAATATCAGAACCAAGTGTGATTTAACCACGGGGGGGAATGGAGAATGCATCCATCGCAAAGTCTCAAGGTCTCTTGAAGATAAGCTGAAGTCTCTCAAAGTTGATAACAAAAATGGCGCTACTTAAAACCGGTGCAGAGGCTCTTATCAGATATCTCGGTAGTTCTTTTTTAGGATCATAGATAAGACACACTGCCAGTGTTTGCTGAGGCTGCATCATTTGACTACCATAAACATACACAAACATAGCGTCATGATAAAGAAAAGGGGAGCACTAACGTTGTGGGTAGTTCTTTGGTAATGGCACTTGGTTTCTGAAGACTTCTGTTTTTCATCTGAATTAATTATTGTAAAGAAGTTATTATTATTTTCTGTTTGTCAAAGGTAATCTCTGAAATTACTGGTTCGATTAATGAAATTCCTTCAATGATATAAAAGCTACACTATTGCTGAGTGGCATGGGCTACTATTTATCCTGGAAAAACTTTCTTGTGGTATAGGCCACGGTAGAGCAGACGAGAGAAAAATCTTTATTAGCTATTATAGGTTTTAGCTTGTACGTCCACAAAAAAGAGGCGAGATGGATGTTGAGGGGTAGGAGGTACCTTAAGAAAATGCAGAAATCTCAGCAGTAGAATGAAAGACGAAACTGACAAAGACATGCTGACATTCATCAAAGTCATTTGAAGATCTAAGCGTCGATCGTTACACACTACACAGTCGACCATTTTCATATTGTCGTTGATCGTCTGCAGATTGATAAATTCAAGTTTGGCTTTTTTATTGTCTATTAAAGCTATTTAGAAAGTTGCAGTCATCTATCATCCTGAGATGAGATTACACCAACGTGATCGATGTTTATCAATTCATCGATACACTTGTGGGTCATCATCATCATCATATCAGCCGAAAGACGTCCACTGCTGGGCAAAGACCTCCCTGGATAATCGCCACGGTTGGCAGGCGGGTTGGTGATCGCAGTATCGCAGTGTAGCTGTCGCAATGTACAGAGAATGCTGCTGCCCATACTCTGGCGAGTCCCTTAGTCGCCTCTTACGACACCCACGGGAAGTGATGGGATGGTGCTATCCTTTTACGTCCGACACCATACAGAACCATTTGTGGGTGTAATAAGTAAATTGAGCCATTGAAGACTAAATTAATGCCGCTATAAACGTGGCCAGTTACTGGCCACAGAATGTATAAGGGTCATCACCGAATTCAAAAGAAGAAGAATTAATAGGTTAATAACAAACACGCTCATTGATTTATTAACACGACGCGCCAATCACCAGTGAGGTCATAGCAATACATTGTCCGAAGAGGCATTAAAAATAATCAATATTACGGTTTTCAATGACAAGCTACAAGTCCATGAACTAATAACCCTTTCGCCAGATGATAAGAGGCTGATTTTTACTGTTTTTTTTTTCTTATTTCTCTGATAACAAAAGCAATATCTGAGTAGGTATCCGGGAGGTGTTAACTGCAGAATTTATGTTTGTATGTTGTAGACTAGACTCATCATCATCATATGTCTAGCCTTTTCCTTAGTATATTGGGATCAGTTTTTAGACATACCGGATTCAGCTGTTTACCTGTATTTTGCGTAGAGCGACTGCCTGTCTGACCTCTTATGAATCTAGACCGATTTTTTATTAAAAAATACTAATGTACCGTCGGAATACTGGGACCTCTGCGTACTGAAGTCTAACATTGGAAACTGTAGTACTTCAGTCCAGTCCCCTAGTTATCTGTAGTTTTTGATTGTATCGTAGGTAAGTATAACGTTTTCTTTTATGATCCATGTTTCCAGCATGAGCAATCAGACTTTCGTGACCCATGATGAGATGCTTAGTATGATGAGGTCAGGATGCTTTTGAATTCAAAGGGATATAAGAGGTCCTTACAAACTCACAGAGAAACCAGGAGTGGTTGGATTTCAAACAAATACAGAAGTTTTGGATCAAGATCAAATGAGAATCCACTCGAAACTAACTTGACACGGTTTTGTGTATTGTTCTGTTTTTACGAACTCAGTATCTATGTGTATAGGTAGAACAATAGAATCTCTCGTTATGCACAAATGGCAAGGTGAGGTCGCCTACCAAAGCTGTCCGTGAACGTAAAGATTAGCACATTTTGAAGGCACGTCAATACGTCTATAGCAGAAATTATCACGCGCTGACGACCAAACAATGAAAAGGAAAGTATTATTTGGGTTACTTTCTCGTGTACAACATTCTTACAGTATTTTACACGATGTAGGTTCTCGGAGTCGGCTAAAAGTTTGCGGATAACTTTTATGGCTTCTATCAGCGAGAGGTACTTAACACTAACATTTTATTGAGGAAAGCCATTCAAGTGTTTCCCATCTACTTCAAATAGGTAGAAAAGAAACCTTCGTGAATCAAAACCTCTTCGATTAAACGATAATTCCTAAGGCATTATTTTGGAATGGCACTTCGCCCGCTCGGATTTAGTATGTACTCCACAAACTTCAACGTCCCCTCTACCCCCTTTTAAAGGTTAGTTTTGGAAAATTCAGCACAACGATTATCATTAACTCCACAGATTTTTTGCTGTTGATTCTGTGGTCTCAGTATCAGCGCAACTGTTCACCCCGTTCACCCCGTCGCCGCGTCGGGGTTGTTTATGCAAAAATTGATAAGTAGATCTGTTTCAATTATCTCACTTTTAGTTTGTTCATACCAATTTACGTGGCGAAAAGGGGTGATGAAGTTTTTAGGGGAGGACATTATTATGTCGTCCCCTAAAAACTTCATCATCCCTTGTCGCCCCTTTAGAGGTTTATTTTTGAAAAATTAAAACATTTCTTATTATTATTATTTTTATCGAAATCATTAATTCCGTGTTTCAACTTCATCGGACCAAGCATCAAGATTCTCCCCAGTTCGTTCAACCGTTACCTTTTTCTTGTTTAGAGCATTTTTATACCCGTCGTAACGTTTAAATGAAACTACCTTAATTATCCAAACCATTTAAATGGACAAGGATTAATATCACGATACCAAATCACCAACTTTCCATTCCACCCTGGTTTTGATTGAATAATTTGAACAAAAACTGATCATCATATCAAAAGTATCTAGGGATCAAGTACGTTTTAGAGTATCGCCTCAATTGAGGATTATTATTTTAGCTTTTTCTGATCGTTATTGATTCTTTATAGGGAATTACACTATTTGAATAAAGAATTTTCTTTTAATTTTATTTAAAAATGAAAAATCAACTGTCAATCAGGATTCCTATAAAATTGTGTAACAACGTTTTTACAATTGGCAGAATAGTCGTCATCGGCTTTGTTTGCCATATATTAAAAATAGAATAGAATAGAACGTTTTTACAATTTCTGCATCGGAACTGAAAAAAATAGCATCGATATGGAGCGACGACATCTTTTGACACGGGGAAGAAATGATGGGAGCATTCGGAATGTTGCAAGCTGGTTTCAGGCAACGTACTGTGCCTGTCGCTCTTGGCACTACACAGAGCGTCATAAGCCGCCTCTGGACACGCTATCGTATCACGGGCAGCGTGGTCGAGCGACATGGAGGACGATCTCGCATCACCACTTGCAAACAGGACAGGTACATCCAAAATACTGCTCGGCGGCGTACCATGACCGCCATGATGTTGGCTATGAAGCTCCACAGCTCTTCAGGCTTGCCGATAAGCGACCAAACCATCCGAAATCGTTTACGTGAAGTGGGTCTGCGTTCCCGAAGGCTGCTGAAAGTTCCACCTATAGCAGCCCGCAATCTAGGGCCCGTTTACAATGGGGTCGCGAACACAGAAATTGGGAGGAAGAAGACTGGCGTTGTTTGCTATTCCGATGAATCTTGTTTCGGTATGAGGCCGGATAAAAGACTTACTCGAGTTTGGAGGACCTTTGGAAGTTCTTCATATGCAGGGGGAACAATAATGGTTTGGGCCGGTATTTGGATTGGTGGAAGAACCGATCTCATTTGGATCAGGGGCAATCTCAATGCTCAGATTTATGCGGAGAGGATTGTTTCAGGCGTGATCATCCCTTTGCGAACCCGGTTGGTTAATTCGTTTCGACTAATACACGTCCACACACGGCTAGAGTCGTAACACGAACTCTTGCCGATGCTCGCATCAACGTTCTACCGTGACCTGCTCAATTGCCAGACCTCAACCCAATTGAGCACGCATGGGATATGCTCCAAAGAAGAGCTCTGCCGAGTATGGATGCCGTGCATACCCCAAAACAACTTTTTGACTTGTTAGAAAGAACGTGAGCGGCCAGTCCTCAAAGTGATTTTGATGAACTGATTTCAAGCACGCCAAATCGGTGTGATTGTGTGATTCGTGTCAATGGTGGAAATACAGATAATTAATTTCTTATCTTTGCAATAAACATTTAAAAAATCCTAATTTTTGCTTTTTTACCCTTTAATTGATTGACGACATTAACTTAGGTTAATTTCCCACAATTTGTAAAAATAGCAATTACCCATTCTTATTTTTATTTTTTAATATAGGGATAAGTTAATAACTTAAACATGGGAACTAAAGTAAGAAGCCAGCCTGGAAGACTAGATTTGGTAAATATTAATTGGATCATTTATTAAAACTCATGTAGTACATTATTTTTATGTATCATCAAGTTTTCTCAGCGCACGCGAAATAATGAATTTATTAAATTAATTATTTCAACAACGTCTGCTACTTTGGGTTACATTATTGCAATTTTCGTAGGGATATGTATTTGTTTTTTCGAAAATAAAATATAGCTTATGATTTAAGTTAATACCTAATGTAGCTTTCAATAGCGAAATAATTTTAAAAATCGGTTGAGTTATTTTGGAGCCAAATCGTAACAAACAAACAAATAAATCTTTCCTCTTAATAACATTAGTGTAGATTTAAATACTTTAGATAATCATACGACATACATGACTTAAGAAACAAAAAATGTCTCATACTAATTTGGCTGATTGTTTTGGCCTTGTATGAAACATACTTCGAATTTGCCCTTTGAATATTTTACATGGTCGTCAGAGACATGTCTAATTACGGGTTTAAATTCCAAGCGAAGAATTTAGAACGCGCGAAAATATGTAAGAATACAAAAAATTACAAAGTAAATTTTGATAAGTTCAGAGATAGATGGTACCCTGGATCCGGTTATAGCCTACTTTTCTAAATTAGTGGAAAAGCGGCACAAGCTAGTAGACAATATTTGGACTTTACTTTGTTTGCCTCACTTAGATACTATTATATGAGGAGCTCGTGGCTAAAGAATAACAGCCGCACGGGTCGATCAAGGTCGGTCTGTGGATGGGTGATCAATCATCTTAACATACAGAGTTTCCTCCGTGCCTCGGAAAGCACGTTAAGCCGTTGGTCCCTGCTGTCATTTGTAGATCTTTGGCAGTCGTTGCGCATTGTCAGAACCAGTAAATCTGACTCGTCTTGCCAAAAACTACCGTATTACCCAGTTAATGGGTTGTGGAGGTCTGGTAGGCAGCCGCTCCACGTAAAATACTGGTATTCAGCTGAATCCGGTTTGACCGAAAGCCAACCCCAATATAGTTGGCTAGGCAGATGATGAGTACTAATATATGTGAAAGTACTTTGTATACTAAACAAAGATAGAAAAGTCCCAGCTACAGGTTAACAGGGGCATGACCAAGTCAACTCAATTTGATCTAGCCAATCAATAATACGAGTCTCTCTGACAAATAGCCATAATAAATAGATAAGAGTGGCACACGTAACTCAATTGATGTTATCACAATCAATGTACTATGTCTAATACATCGTTGTGAGTCATATATACTCACGAATTGTGACTCAATTTGTTTAGGAAATTCTACGGTTAGTAGAACTACTGTTAGTCACAGGTCAAAGCCTCTCGCGTGTGTTTTGTTTTCATTAGCTTGGTTTTTTTAGGCAAGCGTGCAAGCGTGCTCCATCGTCGATCACATCTACGCTTTCCATCAGGTGAGATTGTGGTCGAACGCGAGACTACCAATAATAAATAAAATTGGAAACTAATGAAATGAAATTGTTTATTTAAACTTAATGTACAATAGTGGTGCATGGGCGGACTTAGTCAACCTTTGGGTTAAAAAGACTACACTGTGGTAGGTTTAAAACAAATAAAAATAAAATTTAAAATATAATTTCGTTTCGGAAAGAATACACAAATAATATATATAATACCAATAAAATACATATACATATGCTAATTTTACTGATTAAGAGAATTCATAATAATCATGACGAAGAACAACTAAGAATGACAGGTTTTTAAGTAGTGTTTTCGGATTTTACGCTTAAAGGAAAATTTTGACTCCGCCTTCTTGATGTCAAGGGGTAGCATATTCCAGAGTTTAGAGAGCGAAAGAATTAGACAAAAACCCGGTGCGGTGAGAAGGGATGTGAAGAAGTAAGTTTTTAGATGCTCGAAAGTGGAGACTGTGAGAACTGCCCAACTCTTAATAATATTGTTTAAATAATCAAGAGCACAAGGATCGTTCATAATAGTGAAGAGCATGCAGAGGGAAAGACGAGCATGCAGAGAGACTTTAAATAGTGGGACTGCCTATCTGAGCTCCACAACCCAGTAACTGGTCAACACACGAGGCCTTAGGATTTAACGACAGAATTCGGTCGGTAGGCAATCGGTAACTATATCGAGACTTCCCGCCCTGGCTTGGTTAGAAAAAATGAGAAAAATAACTGGCTTATCATAAAAAAATCGTACCATATGATTATTTAATTAAAAAGCATATTACTAATCATATATTTAGATTTTTTTCTCTTATCAATAGATTAGCAGATACTAATTTCAAATTGTCTATAGAAAATTTGAATCACATATCTGCTATTAAAATTAGTATTTAAACTAAGCATGAGTGTACAGATACTTTTTCACATCCATTGAGTCTCTAAGGTTGCTCTTGACACACATAAAATACCTATTCGGCTAAACTATTCGTCATTTCTATGACAGTACTATGAATACAAGCTGTTCTAGTGACATATTCATTTGAATTGATTTGTGTTTGGGAAAATCCTTCTTACAAAGTTTTCTCTTATCGTTCCAAGTCTTCCTTTATATTTATTATTCTATAAAAAATAATAGAAAGAATATGGCTGAAAGAAAACTGCTTTAACATTGAAAATTATATACATCTCACGTCCTTGTTTCTTTGGGCCACAGGAGTTTATGTGTACCAAAGAACTGAATCAGTCCATTAGATTCAGAGCACATTGGCTTAGACCTGTGACAGATGAACAGTCAACAGTGATCCTAAAAGGGTTCTGTTTTGCATTCGGACATATGGAACCCTAATAAAATATTCCAAGATCATGTTCACAAATTGTTAGGGCCATTAATTTACAAATTATGAGTCACTATTTGTTTTAGTAGTGTAGTAAGACTTTACGATGTATTGTTTATCAATATTACTACCACCTTGTACCTCATATGACCCCACTCATCATACTAAGACAGAAGTCAAGGAAAAGTCATGGAGCAAGAACTCATTCTTATGAAATATCAAAACAAAAATACTGAGGAAAATCTTTCCTTGGCAACAGTAAGGTGTTTAAACCATAAAATGTAATGACTATAAACATTTTAATAGGTATTGTATAAGGAATTAAGAACCCTTACAGAGTAAGAGATAAGAAAAAAGTAGCTGTGGAGCCAAGGAACAAATCATGTAAAAAATACAACATGCTTGGTACAAATCTAAATAAAATATTATATATACAAAACTGAGTTTATTTGTTTGTTACGCCTCAATCACCAAACTGACTTTCAATTAATTTTAGTACAGATAAATGGGACCCTGTTATAGAGTGCTTTAACCCAACTGAAGCCAGGGGCAAATGCTAGTTTGTAATAAAACCATTAAGAGTTAAAGAAGTTACATTATAAGACTGGTCTTTAAGAACTGAGGCTGAATATTGTGCATTCAGTTGTCAAAATTACAAGTTACACTTATCATTACAAGGCTTTGTTGGTGTTACTTTTTATTTTTATTGTTACAAAGCTCGAATCACATCTTATAAAATCAATTTTTAGATTTACTTTGGCTTTAGATAGCCACACATTGACATGTAATATAGTGCAGGTGCCAAAGAGTTTTGGTGTGCAAAATGTGAGGACCCATTCTGCCAATGGATTTGTCATAAAAATGTCTGAATAAAGAAATCTTGCCGGCCCAACAATTGCACCATTTTTATTAATTAAGCATTAATTGGCCCAGTTATTAGACTAGTTGTTGATTTGTATTTATATTTAGTTGCATCTTTTTGTATATAAATGTATGTTTAATTCTTAACAATTTGAGGATAAATTATGCCAAAAAGTTAGGTAATTGTTTATCTTTATACTATGGCGTCACTAAAATTAGTTACAGGTTATGTTGAGTTGTAGGTACAACACAACTTTTAACTATTATTTAAAAAAAAACAATTTCTTAAGATAAATGACAATCTTCATTCATCATTTAAGAGAGTCTAGCTGACTAATTCTTTTTCCACAATGGTAAACCCAAATGGCTCTTCTCAGTGGCCAACAGCCTTTCATAGGATACAACAACAAAAATTAGACCACTGACGACCTGCTGTCCTAGCCCGCACTCACTGTAACATCGTAGGAGGAGTTAACCATCAAATCAAAAAGAAGAAGATTCATCATTTAAGAAATTTAACATTGTTTATTATGGAAGAAAAAAATCTGATTCCTAAGTCACAGGATCACCTAGTCAGGGTTTATCAATCCTAGTGTTACGCAATGTGAAAGGTTTTTAAATCAATCAATTTTTTTTTTAATGAGTTACAAAAGTTCATGCATTTAGTTTAGATGTATAAAGTATGAAAGGAAACCATAGTTTAAAGCTTAATCGTTTTTGGGTGGATGAGGTCATACTTCCTGTATAGTAAGGAATAAGCAAAATTATGAACACCTACACCAATCAGCAGTGTGTCTAGTACTACCTACTTATATTGTGTAGTTTGGCTTTCTTCATTAAATGCTATTCCAATAATGTTTGACTATTAACTAAATTGGCACCTTGCAAAAATAGATAAGAAGTAAGTTTACTTTTTTTGCTAATGACATGTTCAAAAGCGTCCATTATTTTTATTTATCATTATTTACTGGCAGGTGTAATTTATTTTATAAGCATCGTTATGTGCGTGCCAATTACGATAAGGAAATAATTCAAATGACAAATAAGAATTCGATTCTTAAAGAAACCTTAATTTCTACAGTATATTATCTTAGCTGCAATGGTATATAGATGAACTGAATTTTTGAAAGCATTATTTATTTATGCCTCATTGAGTTTCGTGAAAATTCATAAAAAGAACGAATCAATTTTTTTACTCGTCACACGATATAATGCCTCACGCGATAGAGCGCGATTAGGTTATCACACTTGCTGTTTTTATATCACAATTCCATCAACATAATAAAATATTTGCGGTTACTTACTTTTCTAACACGTAGCGCAGGAATATAAACACAAATGCTAACGGTATAGGATAGAAAACGTGCGTATGATCGGTGTAAACCACCGCCTTATCGGGACCGGGAGCGATGTCTGACCATGTCGTATTCGGCGGCAACCACACGTCTTCATTCCAAAACTTATCGAGGAAATACCTCAACATATTTGGCACTTTATTCTGTTTTGATTACTATTTAATGAAATCCAATTCAATTTTTACAATGTGTACGAGCACCTCAAGGCTTCATTGAGAAAAAAGTGACAGATAATTGAAGCAAAGTTGCCATAAAAAACCTGATAAGTGAGTTGCTATCATGTTGCTGTTTGGATTTAAAGTTAACCGTTTTTTGGTAACTAAAAAAAACTTTGTGTATTGTGTTACGTAAGATGCAATTAAAATGTAAATATTAAATAATGACGATGAATGATTAACTGCCAACTTGTCACTATCAGCGTTACTTCAGTAACGTGGTCTGTACATTTTGCGTGATGGTAACACTGAAAAATTTAAGGGGATCGGTATAGCGGCACTTTGAAATGACTTTGAATGTTGAAATTTTATAAGTTACATAAGTAATAGTTTTGCACAATAACTCTAATTTCATTAAAATCGTAATATACACTTAAAAAAATCATGTTAGCATCTTAATTTTCGTAAGAAACGTTTTTATTTTACAAAGGTAGGTACTAAGTTATTGCGATAGATCGAGTTGGTTGCCGTCACTTTAGATTTTTAACAAAATATTTGGAGAAATGAAAAGACAAAAAAATTGTGGGCACTATTTTTTATACTTAATGAAATGACACTTACATAGGTACTCTTTAAACCTAATAATTACTGTTGCAAGTAAGTAAGACATTAGGTTTAATTTACTCTCTGCCACTAAGGTACAGCCGTTATGAGCCGTTTTCTCAAACGAAAATCAACGCAAAATCCTAACAAATTGTATTTTTAACTGAATTATCAACAGCCAACCATCAGATTCACATGGGAATAGGTTCTCTTCGATTTAAGCTAAAGGGCGGCTGTAAAGAGTGCTACTCGCTGTGGAGTAGGTATGCGCCCTGAGGTAAGTGGCCGTCGAATTTCGTTCCCGTGCGTTCTACAACGGCTAAGCTGTTCAAAAGCGGTTAAATCGTTTTTACATCTACATTAATTTTACTTTCATTGCTGCAATCAGTGAGTGGGCCATCCTCCGAAACTTCGGACGTCGCGTTCAATCTAAAAAGCAAGAATACGAGTTTAGCTATAGAACCTACTTACTGAAACATAACATTAAATCACGCCTGTATTCTCTATGAGGGGAAGACAATTAACTCTAACATTTCGTCGGTTACATTATATTTAAGTCCCATGTAATTGAGGCGAGCCTTTTTTAGGACTACTATACTACTACCCGCCAACGACATACTATTCCAACAACTGTCACTCTTGAAAGTTAGAATCAAGGCGACCGCCAGAAAAAGCAGCGATACAATTAATCTCGATGAGTTCCGGAGAAACGATTAAACTATTTTGGATCCCGCAACGAAATTAAACTGAAATCGGAAGAGCACGGGCGGAGCTAAAGCTTTCATTAGGTGGTCCGAGAGTCCAAAAATTTACAAAATGAACTTAAAACTAAGTTCATTTTGTAAATTTTTCCTCATTTTGTCCGGGAATCACGCAGAATTTTGAACAATCAGCAATCCAGACCAATCTCATTCAAAGTACTAGTATTTATAAATGTTGGACACGGATTATACGTGCGATCCCTCCCAGATTTATTAAAGGTTTTAATTTTCTTCGTATGCTAAGGGACCCCCTAAACACCCCTCTTACATACGCTCATGCGGAAGATAAAAGTAGATTATGCACCAATGGGATAAAACAGTGTCTTATGAGTATGAAGTATTTATTGTCCGTCCGAGAATCGAAACCTAGACTTCTAAGAAAACTACGAAAGATGAGGCGTATTCAGCTACTTTGCAGAATTTGCTAAGGCTTCTTCAACGTACCAACGTTAAGCTAAGTGTGTTAGAGCTGCCCCCCCCCCTCCCAGTAGAACAAGTCATCATCAAGATTTAAAAATGACTTACCCCAAGAGCGATGGCGTTGTATACAACCCTCAGAATTAGAAGGGACCAGTATATCGACAGGAACTGAAGTAAAAACAGCATAATGTTCAGAACATATCCAGCGAAGTAAATTTCGACTATTTTTGGCGCTCGAACTGATGTGCTGAAACCAAGAAAGTTACCAGTCAATTGAAACCATCCCTTGAAGATTTTTAAGAACGACCCTTCTAAAGTGTAAGAAGAGTAGGAGGCAGAAATCAAGATTACTATCATCATCATAGATGGAAGGGTAGACCGGACCTTGCAACTTGTAACCTCCTCCCTTAGCCCTTCATCATCATTTAGCTGAAGCCAATGCTGGTCACAAGTTTTCCGTAGGCATTGCCACATTGACGAGTCCTATGTCCAGCATGTACTTTGAGAGAAGAATGCGAATACTCTGCGACTTTCAGAGCTGATTGGTTCACTTTCGTCGAAGTCGGAAGACTCCAGGAGTTTTCGGCTCCACCGCCCATCCATTTTACGAGCAACGTGTGCCGTTTTATGAAATTTTTAGCAATTTTCAGACGAAATTAGCAAAGGTTTATCAACTCAAAAAAAGCGGTGCCTTAATTTGTAGAATAAATAGACATTCAGCAACAATATGTGGAATAAATTAAACAAACACTATGAAACGGTACCTAATAATTACCTGTAAATATGTAGCGGAAACAGGTACAGCCTTGTGTAGAACCAAAGCGGCATGAAGAAGAAGAAGATCAGCTTAGAGAGGCGGTCGTACTCTCTTGCATGCCTTGCAGACCTTGGATGACAAAATATTAAATTATAGGTAAGTTCTTGCTAAGGTAGTTAACAGCTTACCTAGTGTGATTTATAAAAACAAAGCACCACATCACGACTTCAGAAAAAGGGGAATCAATACTGTCTGCTTAGGTAGGCTTTGCTTGGACATATTTTTACACAGGTCTGCCACCGCTTTAGGATGCTGCAATCTATACTAATATTATAAAGCTGCAGAGTTTGTTTGTTTGTTTGTTTGTTTGTTTGAACGCGCTAATCTCTGGAACTACTGGTCCGATTTGAATGATTCTTTCAGTTTTGGGTAGTCCATTTATCGAGGAAGGCTATAGGCTATATTTTTTTTTTCAAAATTAGGGATCCGTCATAAAATTGCTATTTCGTAACACAAGGTGTAAAATCAAAAACCTTTTTTTGCGTGCGCTGCAAAAACTATTGACAAAAGAACAAAATGATGTACTACGGGTTAGAAGATCCCATTAAGACCTACAAAAAAGTCCGCGAGAACATATATCTAGCTATCATGGTTTAATCACAATAACCCATTTTGTGTTCAAAATAATTATTAAATCGTCTAAAGAAAAAAAACTACGTTAAATACGTATCGTAATATTAATCTTTATCGAAATTAAGCATTATGTTATCAAGAGTATTTATGTAGAAGTAAAATACTTTTTGTTTCATCTCAATCGGATATTTCGTTTAAAAGTTATCACGTGTGTAAGATGTTAAGAGTTGGTACCTATTAATGAGTTATGGGCCATAGAGTTTTTTATCAACATAAAATCCTGTAATAATCTTTTTCGAAATATATTTGTTGATGATTGTAAGTATAAGATCTTTGAAGAGTATAATAAATACATTTCTAAAATAACTCTGCTAAGGAAATCCACGCGCGCATAATGTTTTGAACAGTTCTGAAGACATTGATAATTGCATTAACTTCGGTAATGGTAGTTGAAACTTCTAATACAATTAAAGGAGTTTTAATCTAATAGAATTGAAAAACGCCCCAATTTTTTGGGTAACGTAATTCCTCCAAACTCACGAGATTCAACGAATCCTAAATTTTGATTCTAATCTTGAAAATTAAAAGCAGAATATTTTTAGTATTTATTTCCTTTGGGCCAAGTTCTTTTGCAATTGTATTGAGTGCTTTTATCATTTGTATGCTCAGTATTCCACAATCACCAGTAAATTCTATAAAGTTCAATGAACTTATTTGATCTTTATTATGAACTTTATTATAGCAATACAGAATAAAGCGAAATAGTGATACAAAAGCGGCTTTCAAATAATTCTCAAAGAGATATTAAAAAGTGATCAAATTAACACAAAGGGCTCAAAACAGCTATTTTATAGGAACTAGCACTAACAAGTCTAAAGCAACTTGGGAGGTAACCAATTCTATGAAATTTAATATTCCTAAAATGATAGCAAGACATTTTAATGATTATTTTATAGACTCAGTTCAATCGAATGCCGATAATTTGCGAATAATACTCAAACAGACACATCATCAGGATTATATATCTAATCTATCTAAACTAATATTATAAAGAGTAAAGATTAGTTAGTTTGTTTGTTTAGAATTAAGGTTGATAATGTACATGTAAACTACACTTCAAATTACTCAAATCGGACCTTTCGTTTTAAAGTTACGACGGGCATAAAAATGGTCTAAGTAAGAAAAATGTTACGGTTTGAGCGAACTGGGGAGAATCTTAACGCTTAGTCCGATGAAGCTGAAACACGGCATTAATGTTTTGGATAAAAAAAGAAAAATAACAAATATTTGGATTTTTCGATGCTCTAAGTAAGAAAAATGTTGCGGTTTGAGCTAACTGGGGAGAAACTTAATGCACGGCATTAATGTTTTGGATAAAAAATTAAGAATAACAAATATAAGGGGCGAAAAGGGTTGATGAATTTTTCAGGGGAGGACATTATTACTTACTTCAATTTACGTGGAAATTGGAATGAACAAGCTAAAAGTGGGAAATTTGAAACAGATCTAACAATTTTTACATAGTCAACCTCTGGCGGGGTGAACGGGGTGAACTGGGTGGATAGTAGGCTGATCCTGAGACCGTTGAATGGATATCGTAGTGCTTAATTTTCCAAAAGTTACCTTTAAAAAGGGTTGAGGGGGCGTTGAAGTTTGTGGAGTACCTACTAAATCCGCGCGGACGAAGTCGCGGGCGAAGTGCTAGTACGAAATATATCCACACTTAAAGAGCTGAGCCATATAGCGCTTTTTGGTAGCCGTTACGAAATAATTCGACACTATGTGTCCACACTTATTAATTCTAGTAACACTTTTTGGTCGCTGAGTGTACTTAGTTCCGTCGCTACGACTAAAAATGGGGAACAGTCGACACAGTAACATTTGGTTTTAAAGTTACATTGCTGTGTGGTAACATTGTTCTAGTCTGCAACCACTTCTCAAAAATCATTCGTTCGTTCATTCGTTTTCGTTCTCCGTCTGTTCTGTTATTGACAAGTTAAAAAATAATAAGAAGAAAATATCAGCCATCACTGTTTATGAAGGATAATTTTTTATTCATATTTTAATTAGCTAATTTAGTTAAAATCTACATGGGAAATGAATTTCATTGTGTTATTTGTTCATATAGTTTGAAATTTTCAATGCGCCACCATAAAATTGTGATTTAACCTGTTAGTATGATATAAACATAATAGTTTTTATAAACTATTAATAGTTTTACTAACCAGTTTTTACATTCCCAGAGCTTGGAAGCTTTTGCTGTAATATATTTAATAGTAACTATATATTATGGAACCAAAAATGAACCACAAAATAGTTAAATAATTAAAAAACCTAATTTTATTTAGAGAAAATATTCTAGTCACAACTGGTCAGGAAGTTACTAGACTATGTCGACATATGTCGACGTGAAACCAGAAGTAGTTACAAAGTTACCGAATTCACAAAATGGTTTATTGCTTCCAGTGATTCTCAAACGTTTGGACAGGCCTGCATAATATTAAATTATGTTTAGTATAGTACTAACTAAAGAGGGCTCGTCCCACCTTATATCGGTTGTGCCTAGTACATGGGTACTGGGGAACAACAAAGACTCTATCCTATTTTGGCCAAGGACGAGAAAAAACAGCGACCTTGAACTATTAAGGAGAGATGAAAAAAGTGTGCCTTCAGAGAATTGGAGAAAATTAAAATGTGTCGTGAAACTACAAGGCATAGCTACTTTTGCTGAAGGAATTAGATTAGAGGAACTGTATTCAAATTATAACTAAAGGAGCAACATCCATGCCGTCTATTTTACACAAAATTGGCCAAAATTCATTTTTTGTGCTGTTGGCTACTGGCAAGCCGTCTATGTTAAAAGACAAAAATATGCATGTCGGTAACTCTGAGATCATTTAAGACAAAACTTCTTTTAAACAATTCTCTATGCCATTATACCAATATTTTCCATTTCCCATTGGTATTATGTTACTAAATTTTGGCGTTTTTAATAGACTTCTACTGTCTTTTGGTAAGATTTTTTTTAAATCCATGTTTGAATTGTCTCTCAATATAGTAAGTAATTCCTTTAAGGCATTTTGAGGAATCTGGTACCTTAATGCCCATTGCTGAATTTGGTCTTTTATATTTATTGAATGTATTTCGCTGTCAGAATCAGACGATTCTTCAGTTTCTGCTGCAGAACTGCTGGTATCCAGCCCCTCACTGACATCACATATATTATGAGAGGTCACAACTGCATCTAATTTCACGTTTGACACTTCGGAAGTTGGTCCACCGGCACTAGGCTGTTTGGAACTAAACTGTACAGCATCAGGCATTACAGAACGATTTTCTTGAATTTTAAATGATGAAGACGTTGCATTAGGTATGTGGTCTGGAAAATATTAATTTTGAATTTTAAGGCTGACCTAAACTTAAGTTATTAATTAAAATACTCACAAAAATTTTATTTCAAACAATTTAATTTTAAAACAAAAATTATGTACTTACTTGGAGATAGATATTGTGGAACCAATAATTTGTTAACTTTTCTGTAGAAAGTCGATGTGAGACGGAATCTTTTCGGTTCTTTACTCATTTTCAACTGCAATCATTTGATCACTTCTCGAATCAGTTTTAGAAACAGTGACTTTTAATTCACATTTCAGTAATATATTGTTCAGTAATAATGACGTAACATTACGACACTTCGTGTAAATTTAAATTTTAAGTAATTATTCTAGTAGCATGGTGACCACGCCGCTACCACACATTTTTACTCGATTGTACACATGTTACAAACTAAACACGAAGAGTTTAAAAATAAGTCTACACAAATGTTTACGTTACTTGTGAACACAAAGACTACTTCAAGTTACTGAAATATTTTCCGGTCAAATTGTGTACGAACTATTACTACACATAGAGACCAAACCCCACACAGTCACCATGTTTCGTAACAGTTACGAAACTGTTGCGACTTGTTACATCTCTAACATATCTGCGACCAAAAAGCGCTATATGGGGAGACATTTATCTTATGTTGTCATTTTTTTATGAGATATATTGTCATTTACTACTTTAACTTCATACCTTCAATCTCACTCATTTGAAGCCTGAGAGAGGATGTCGCCATCAAAGTCGACCGTGGCTAAGGTGGTGTGACTATCGGATCACGTTTGGGGGTCAAACTTGGTCAGAGATTACGCAAGACAGAGAGGACCCTTCCTACCTCAATCAGTCTCAGCGCTATCCAACATCGGCATCAACGCAGCTCCGGCTCTGTACATGCTGATCTGCCAGCTACAGCACAACAAAGAAGCAGTCAGAATGTGGTGGACAAACATCCGTCGTCCTTGCGCTTCACCTCCCGGAAGAAAGTGACCATTGACGCCAAGATGTAGGCTGTGGAAATCATGTAGTACCACCAGACGTCGTTAGTTACGCCCTGGAGAAAGAATAAGAGGTTAGTTAGGACATCATCATCAATATCCACAACTTAACCCCGACCATTGCTGGCCAAAGGGGTCTCTGCTTGTGCCAATTCATTTCGAAAATGAGAATGTAATAGATATCTATTTCAATAATAATAATAACCCTACCGCCGTGCCGTATCTTGACGTCGTGGTGGGGCTTGCGCGCCCCAATGAACCTTAGAACATATCTGGTGTGAGGGGCCATACAAATAGAAATACAACCCGCAGGGCAGTTTTGTGGCGACTTGTTGGGCAGTAGCGACCCTACGAACCTGATCTCCCGGAAGAAGTCTCGTTCCTCATCTCCAGCTTGCCTTTATTGGCTGACCGGAGTGAACACTGACGAGGAACAGAGCTTCCACCTCTTTCTTGCCTTACTTGACTGGTCTGACTGGAGATTCGCAAGATCAAACTTGCTCAGGAGAAGGCTATTTAATCCAGTAAGATGCTGGTAGGGATTATTACCGTACTTCCGGGATTGTCCTGATACCTGCCATTTAAAGCCATGTATATTGTCAGTGGTCAGGCAGGGGCCACTAGTTCTTCCATAGTATACGATAATCTGCAGTCCACTAAACCACCCAAACCAAGCCTCTCATCTTGTGTTTCCATATTCTGCATTAGTTCTGCACCAACCGGGGATTGTCCTTGGGTATTCTTTCATAGTGCATACAGGCAAAATCTTCGGTTGGTGCCCCATTCCATTTGAAATGTCTAACGGGGCCTCAGTGAGTTGGTTTCGGCCCCTCGTACGCCTTACCAAAGAATTAGTTAACGACATAAAAGATCCTATCCTACTAATTTTAACGCGAAAGTTTGTAAGTATGGATGGATGATTGGATGTTTGTTACTCGTTCACGTAAAAACTACTGAATGGATTTTAATAAAACTTTACAATAATATAGATTATACGTCAGAATAACACATAGGCTACAATTTATAAAGATATTGTGTGACTTGTCCAAAATATGACGATAAGTGTCAAGTAAGTAGGAAAAAATCTACCATCTGCGAGCTATTCTGGCGTGCGCTGCCAAAACCGCTAGAGTTACAGAAATGTTTATCTTAAACCGTCCTACAAAAAAGCCCGCCACAGTATAATAATATATCTATATCTTATGTGTAATATTAGTGGAACTAATATTTTAAAGGCGAAAGTTTGTGACTGAGTGTGTGTGTATATTTGTTACTTCTTCACTCGCAAATGGCTGGACCGATTTAGATGAAATTTGGTATAGGGACTGTTTGAGTTCCGGGAAAGGACATATAATAGTTTTCATCCCGGGAATATGTTCCCTTGGGATAATTTTCGACAATCATGCGGGCGGAGCCGCGGACTAGTAATTTATTAATAATACTAGGTACATTTATTTCAGAATCACTTCCATTTTTGTCAGTAAATGTAAACTTATAAACTAGTGTTAGTTGCGTGGGTCACGCCGATCCCGGGGAATGTCTACTAACTTTACCTGATGCGGGTATCCAATAAAACACTTATCGAGATCCCAAAACCAGTCCTTATCCCAAAGCATGTTTAAGCCGTAAGAGGTGCTACAGGCGAGGTAGAAACTCTTCCAGCTGTGTTCGCAAAACTTGACGATTATCCTGATTACGGCGGAGACGCCACCAGCGTTCCACTTCGCGTTCTGTCATGTCCAGTTGTTTGGCCAGGGCAGTAACCTGAAAAGGTGTACGGTACCTAGATACAGGTTCAAACTAAACAACGCTTTGGTCGGGGATTCTTTCATGTCTGTGGACAAACCCAGTTTTTACAAGTAAAGGTAGATTTTATAGAAACTACAGGTGATAATATGCAACACAGGCCACACAGGCTACAGGCTGTAAGTGAGGGTATTGAAATTTGTCGTAAAGCTACCTTCTGGCGGTCGGCCAAACATTCTAATAAAAAAAATTACAGCAACGCTTTTCTGTGACAAAACCCGCGCGTTAGAGGACAGCGTCATCAACAACACAACTGGTTTAATTTAAAACTCCATTCATGACGTTGTCACCGTAGACGTAGGTAGGTACGAATGATTGTTCCTGCCGGTTTGGTAAGGTTTCTGATTAGGTACTTACATCTTTATCCAGGGCTGACCGGCGATACGCCGATTCCAATGAAGGAATGTGTTGTATTATTATTTTTTACTTTATACTCTTATTTTTCTCAGTAATACCTAAAGCTCTACCTATCGATCTGTAGCAGTACCTGCAAATTCACAAAAGAAAACGGGTTTAAGTCGGCATCAAAACACTATAAGGGTAAGCAGTAGGTATCACGCCTCAATGTAACTGACGTGAGATGCTGCGCGCACTTTTTAAGGTTAATGTAGAACCTTATTTTCTAAACAAAAAGCGACAGGTTTCGTCGCGCTGCGCGCTATGACCCATCGAGCGATGTGAGCTAACCCCAACACCTACCTAAATAGCTGATACATTTTTCCTAGGAGTGTGAATAAATCGGTATGCGAGCTTCCTCTTAGGCCACTGACAACAGAGCCACTGAGTAGTTTTACAACTACTCAGTGGCTCAAATAGCAGAGGAAAAAAGATAACCGTCTTTTAAACACCCAGAGATCCATCGCTGCGACCTGAACTGTGATCTTCAGAATATCCTTAATTTTGGCTTTGTCGTAGTTGGGTAATAAAGTGCACTCCCATGGATACAACTTCGACCCTAGAAGTAGCCTATATTGTTTTCTTTCAGTAAAATAATTTTCTTCCTGAAATAGCCTACTTCCTACAAGCAAGCAAATCATTATTATTATGAATTTAAATATAGTGCCAGAGAACTGTCAGAGAGGTTTAGAGGGACAAATGAAAGGTCCAGCAGTGGGACACAATTTTTTTAAATTCATAATATTACGTTGCCCTCACACTAGGTATTTCCCGTTTTGTGGGTTACACGTTTACAAACATACACAAAAGCTCAGACCCGGAAGAACTATCTGTAGGCCATACAAACATATTTTGTTCCGTGCGGGAATCGAACCAGCGACAGGCAGCGCAGCAGCCAATTGCTCATCACTGCGGCAACTGTGCCGTCACAATGTAGGGTAGCAAAAAAACACAGTATACTTACTTGTCCAGCAAACATCTCAAGACGAGTAGCCCCACGACCAGCGGTATTTGATAATAGAAGTCTCTGGATTCTGGGTACAGCACTTTCCTCTCAGGTCCGTTCGTCACATCTGCCCATTTGATGCCAGGAGACAGCATCAGTCCAGAAAATGTTTGATAGCCACTTCAGCATGGTCACTTTTACCGCGACTTAAGGAACTTGAGGGATTTTGTAATAAATTGAGATTGAAAAGGGGCTTGTTACCCGTTGCTATACCTAATACGAAAAATATAATGCGTTTTTATTGAAATCCTAGCTATTCACTTGTTTATATTTGTAATGACACTATTAGTAGGTAGTTAGTATGTACTTACCTATTTTTTAGTTGTAGTTTTTCTTTGTTTATTTCTTTAACCTTGGTGTGCAATAATAAAAAACGTACGTTCGATATGGTACTTACTCTTCGCGTTGTTAACTGAATGGGTTTCATTGCGACCTGTATTTATGTATCTCCCCTTCATCACCTTACCGATCTGGTTTGCTATTGTCACAGTTGACTGATTCTACATTTTACTAAAATCTGGCCAAGTGCGAGTTGGACTCTTTTTAATTAACAAAATTTTAGGCTCAGTAGTTTCGGAGTTAAGAAGGGGAATGGACAAATTTCGTCTTATTTTCTTTTATAACTTCGGAATGAAATATTTTAAATTATAAAACAAATAAGTAGTGAGAGACCCTTAAGATGAACCCTTTGATTTGATATATCACACGGTACAGTAATTTTTTTTTTTCAATTTTAATATTTTCCATCCAAAAAGTGTCCCCATTAAAAAAAAATATATATTCGTTACGCGTCCATGTTTGGGTCACATAAGTTCATTATATAAATTTCAACTGAATAGAATAGAATAGAATACTCTTTATTATGTACCTACACCATATAAGTTACAAAAAAAATAGATGAAAATAAAACATTACATAGGGTGGCACACAATGGGCGGGCTTATCGCTAAAAGCGATCCTTTAAAGACAACCTTTGGATGGATTTTAAAGAGAGAAAGAAAGAGTGCTGAATCAGTCCAGCAGATTCAGAGAAAATTTGCTGTGACATGCGCACATTGTGCACAGACAGACAGACAACCAAGTGATCCTATAAGGGTTCTGTTTTACCATACAGAGGTTCAAAACCCTTGAGTGACACTAAACGTGCTTTAAGAGTACCCGTACCCCGTTCCCGTAGGTACTAATAGTTTACCAGCTTTTGCCCGCGGCTTCGCTCGCGTTAAAATAATAACTGACTCCAGGATCCCATCCCATCTGTGTCGGAAGTGTCAGAACCCTTCATGTTATCAGGCAGTCTTCTGTAAATATTTTAAGTGGCTGTAACTGTAAAGGTTGTTGTAAAAATACGGCCTTGTAAAATACTTACAGACAAGCTGTGGAAACGCAGCCTTACCTCATAGACCGATGGGTCGGCAATCCGACACGACTGGGGAGAAATCTGGCGCTGGACCAACGGCTTACTTTTCGAGCCATGGGGGTAACATACCATCGACTTCCTAACTTCGGGCTACAACTGACAAATTCTCTAATGAAAAAATCCAATAACACTGCCTGACCCGGGAATCGAGCGTGAGATCCGATTTCCACCTCACACTCAGTGGTCGCGGTTTGCGACCGAGACCAACGAGGCAATTAAAAAAACTTAAACGAACTACTTAGAAAAAACATTACGAAGTATAAAATATCTTTAATTTCAGAAGTCGGTGTCAAAAAACGAAAAAACAACAAAAACACCGAATGCCGAAATTAAAGCTATTTTACACTTTGTAGTGTTTTTTATTTGGAAGTCGGTTGCATTTTTTTGTAGGTTTTTTAGTTGCCTCGTAGGTCTCGGTCGCAAACCGCGACCACTTTTTAGTGGTTTACATATTACCCCTTCACAGCCATTGTACCGGTGTAATGTTATGTTATGAACTGGTGTAAACAATAGACAGAGATTTCAGCAATCCCAGTCCATTTGCTATCATTTATTGAGGAGTTCCGTTGCCTATCTCCGAAGTTCTTCATCAGATCTTCACCAAATTGAAATGGGACCACTCCGAGAAAGTACTTTTCCAAAAACTACCCAAATCGCTTCAAGTGTGCCTTTAAAATTTGAAGAGTTCTCTCTATTTCTCCAGGATCCCATCATCAGATCCTGACTTGATGATCATGGGACCACCTGAGAGGTATACCCCTTCAAACAAAAAAAAATCAAAATCGGTCCAGCCATCTTCGAGTAACCGGGGAACATACATAAAAAAAAGGTTGCGACGAATTGAGAACCTCCTCCTTTTTTTGAAGTCGGTTAAAAAGAGTAGTTTTTTTGTCTTTGACTTCAAGGCTTTAATCATATTTACATAATATTTGCATGATTTACTTAAAATACAGATTTGAACAAAGATAACATAATCTAGAAAATTCTCTGAGCATAAAACACCAAAAAACTATTAATAATTTATGTAGTGACGTGTGATAGTTTGTTTTGTTTACTTCTTAGATCTTTAATTGGTGCACGTGTATATAATGAACATTAAAGTAACGCAACTTAGGTTCAGGTTAAGTCATGCAGTTAATAAAAAACAGTTTTAATTTCGTATCAGTTTATTATTGTTTCATCGCATACAAAAGAGATTATTTTGCAAATCATTTTATCTCGCATAAGTCGTCACATCACATAGCAACGCTCTCATCTTTTATCATTACACCTCTATGAATAAAAAATAGGCCCATTTCGAACAAAGTAAGTCACTGTTGCCTCGGCTGTGTCTTAGCATAAGTTCAATCAACTCTTAATTGCCAATTTCTAAGGCAACTTCCAGACCCCAGCTTAAAAAAAATTGATGCCAGTTTCAACTTTAAATCGGAATAAATGCCGAAATAAAAGTACAATAACAAAGTGCAATAATAACTGGGCATTTTTTAAGGTTTTCCTAATGTTAAAGAAAACGGGCATAGCAGTGTGCGACTGGCAGGTGTCTAGTACAGTTGTGAAGTAGAAATACATGAATCATTCTACATTTAGGTCCACTTGCACCGTCTTAAATCACTTAATGCATACTTGAATTTGAATCCACCGAAACCAACTCAAATATCCACGTTAAAGTTGTGTTTTTAAGTTGATTTGCATTAAGTCTGCCCATGTACCACAATAGTACACAAAGTTTATATAAATAAATTTTGAAATATCCATTTGAATAAGAAAGACCCAAAAAAAAATGGGTTGCAATGGAATTTGAATGTTGTCTTGTATTAACTTATTTATAACATCATTCTATCCCAGTCATAAAAAAAAAAACAGAAATAGAATTGTATAGATACATCATACGGCGTTAATTAAATCATTAAAAAAAAAAACTATTTATTCTATGATTTGTGGGGCAAGTGTGCCTGAGTAGTTGCCAACCAAGCTAAACCTAGACAACAGTGACTATATTCGCGAATCAAACAAACAAATAATTAACTTACCTACACCAAAAACAACAACCATAAGATACGCACATTTTCCTTTTAATGTATTAAAAATATAACCATTATAATAAAAATAAAACTTTGATGACAAATGCAAGATCAACACATACATTACAAATTATTATTATTTCAACATACACTTTTTTACTACATTTTTCACTTCCGTTATTTTAAACGTTACCTATTGTATACATTAATAGTTAAAATATTGTGAAAGGCACCAACGTATCATGATAATGTTTTATTTGTACATTATTTAGGTTTGAATAGGTAACAGTACTGTTATAATTATAGATAAGAAAATATCGCTACGATACACTAAATAAATTGAAGTAATAACCAGTCGTGTAATCGCGACAGTGTGTCGCGCAATTACAACATCAAAGCCAAAACCAAAAAAAAGCCTCAAAACCTCTCATTTGAAAATAAAACATCATTAATTGCGTTGAAGAGCAGCCTGAATTTCTCAAACATTATATTTGATTGATTACAAGTTTCCTCTAAAGATGCTGCACTTTCACTACCAGATGAATAGTAAAATTGGATAGAATTTGTAATAAATTATGAGCTTAGATTAATAAACCGGCCGGTAAAATTTTGAACGCCATTGTCACATATTTATGACAAATGAAAGCTATACACCAACAACGTCACAAAAATGTGACAGCAAATAAAGTGAATTTGTGGCTTGGCGTGGGAAATACGCCGATACGTGTATTCTCTCGCGTTCAAAGGTTTAATATTGTCTTTAGTGACTTTAGTAGTAGTAAACGCTTGTATTCTATACCTTTAGCTAACTAACAATCACGGGATAAAATTCTTAAGATTTACTTATTTTATTCAGAGTTAGATAGTCAGAGGTAAGATTTATTTAAATTCTTATTTTATTCATAAGAGCACGGTAAATTCCTATACTTGCTAGATTTATTTATATTAGCAAACAATTCAAAAGTACCATTTGTTATGTAAAATAAATACTCTGATACATACTGGTATCTTTATAAAACTATAACAACATTTATATGCACCATTTAATTAAGTTTATCCTTAAAATATAAACTCTGAAATAAATATTTTGGTGTACTCATATAACAAAATTTAAATGCTAAACTGGGTTATAGTTACAAAACTTATAAAATTAACTAAGTGCGCGCCCTTATACTTAAATACACGTTCATTTTAATACACAAAGAACACAGTAGCAAATATCCATTTCAAATCATAAAATTAAAAATGAACCGAAAAAAAATTAATGAAGAGGTAGGAATACTTTGAAAGGGCCAAAATATAGCAAAAACAATGTCGCATTCTGTCAGCGATAACAATTGTCAATAAGTCAAAAATGTATGGGATTGATGCGCTACCCAATACATGTCACGTGATCAATCCCAAACATTTTAGACTTTAACATTAATTTTAGATGATAGAATGTCACTTTTTCAAAAGACTTTTTTTGTCAACAATAATATACCTATTTTATTAATGTACTTGCACCATTTTGACCTACTGTGAGTTTTACAACTTATGAGTGTATGTCAAAATTACTCTTATGCACACTACGATAAGGATCAAAATAAAATGAGCCTAAATGCACGTATAATGCAACAACAACCATAAAATATGTACTTTGTGAAATATGTACCTTAAACATCTGAACAAAAATAACTAAGTTATAAATAAAATGGTACATAGTCGTACAAATACTACGCTTGTAAATAAAATTATTACTCCTTATTACTATTAAAATTTATTATTATTTTTATAAGCTTTGCGTCTTTGGGTGTATTCGATAGTATCGCTTTTTAAATATTACTTAACATTACTTGTGTCTCGTTTATGGACTATAGTGCGACTATATCTGCACAAGAATCTTTTGGCGCGAAGTCAAGATTGGAACGAATGGCGCCATCTTGTTTTTTTATACAATTATATGAAATTTCATGAAACATTTCGTTTTATTTTATTGTTTATAACCTAAAAATAGAACACTAATAGTGAAAATAGAGTCAAATTTGATGAAAAAAATTACGAGACATAAAAATATATAATTAGTTTTCTAAGACGTGCAGACTATTACTTGAGTGTCTATGTCGGACTTCTTTTTCGTACTATCGATCATAGCAACTTTTAAGTTTTATAACTTCTTCGCTAATGAAAATATATCTTAAACTTTTGTTTAATAGAGCTGATAAGTATTTTATTAATAAGTTAAAAATACATGCATATTCCCTACTTCATACAAATATTATCACAAAATGGTTTCCAAAAACATCGCTCTGGAAATGTAATTTACGCGCCAAAAGATTTCTGTAGCACCGTATTTAGTCATAGTGCGATTCGACCATCGACTTAATAACAGTCGGCATAGTTATAACTATTTCACTAATATAACTAACAATGTGCAATAATAATGTAAATTATGTTGAATGATATGGTTAATACTTGTTCGTTATTATTATTTCCTATTACATATTAAGCCACCCAGCGGAATCGGCGGGAAATTTTATAATAATTTTATTTTTAGAATCGATTTGGACTTTCCTAGGTAATACCGCATATGAGGTGAACAAGACTCGGTATATTCCTCACTGAAGCTCAATTAATATTATTTAGTAAATCTGACACCAGTCTTGCCCAGGGGTACTGTGTTACCCAGTTAATAAGTTGGTAGTTAACCAGTTAATAGGTCTGATAGGCAGCCGCTTCATGTAAAATACTGTTACTCAGCTGTTTCCGGTTAGACTGGAAACTGATCCCAACATATCTTGGAAAAGGCTAGGCAAGTTGCTAAATAGACAAGATCCAATTACATTGGTTGGCGAAACTCCCCATTCTGCTGTCATAACAAAAAAAAGACGTATCTGCACATAACGAAGTAACCGATTTCCGACATTAAGAAAATAACTTAGGGTCGGAAATCGATTACTTCCTTTTTTGTACGTACGTCCTTTTTTGTTATGACGGCAGTATAGTACATCGACATTTCGCCAGGTATGTTAAAGTCGCATATTATAGTAAGCCTGATGCCATTAACCAAGCAAACAAGAAAAACTCAATAACTGTTTCCGATCCGGAAATCAAACACAGGACCTCAAGCTCAGGAGTAGAGCTTGCAACAACTAGACTATGAAACTTAATCAGCCAATTTAATATGACCTTCTAAAGTATATGTCCTTTAAAATGTCGAGCATTTTAAGATAGGATACACCGAGCTCTTGATCACCCATAAATAGCTTAAGCTTACGAAAATCTTGTGAAATAGGAACAGGCGGAAAAGTTAATAACAACCTCCGAACAAGTCGAGGTATAATATACTTATTTTAAACTTTAATAAAGCCCATTTTCACTTGAATAACTAAACTAGATTTTAACGTGTCTTTTTCTTGCGTTCTGTACAAAATATATCCTTTGTGGTATATTTTATTAACGCAATATAATATGTCCGTATTGAATTTGTATGCTTCCCGCAAGGCTAATCCATAATCCAAACTTGATATAAGCCGCGAACTAATGGCGATTATTTTGATCGGTAGTTAACTCAACTAATGGTTTCGGTCAATTGTTAGCTATTTACAAATAGTTTTTAACTACCTCTTATTTATTTGACAATTGCTCAAGCTAAATATTGATCGAAACACGCATTATAACGAAATTTACCCATAATATTTATCCATTGGTTGAGATAAGAGCGTTTACTCCTCACGGTGTTTCATACAAAGTTTCAAGTCTTTATTCTTGGAAATGAATGAACTGATTTTAATGAAACTTGGTTTGCATTCGCTAGATATCCAGGTCTAAGTGGTTAGTTGAGAATATTTTCGAAAAGAGTTTAGAAGGAGAGAGAGAGAGAGAGAGAGAGAGAGAGAGAGCGATTTTAAGTTTTCTATAGATAGTGAAAATCACTCTATCTTTCTCCCCGAAATCTTCTTTTCTTAAAAGTTTGTATGAAACACCGTGAGAAGTAACTACGGATCTGTTAACCTTTTGAACGCCATTGTCACGTATACCTACATGACAAGCAAGCGCGTGCCCTGTACGCCAAACGTCACAAATATGTGACAAAAAGTACGGCGAATTTGTGGATTGGCGTCGGATTCACGCCGATGCGTTTATGCTCTGGCGTTCAAAAGGTTAAAGTAACCTTGGGCACTTGGAATTTATTACAGAAAACTCTCCCAAGCCCTCGGCTCACGTACCTCGGGCTATTAAATATATCAGGGCTCATTTCAATATCTCTATTGTTTTTGCCACTATATACTAGTGAAGCAATCTATCAACGCAGTAATCAATATAATAATATAATAAAGCTGAAGAGTTTGTTTGTTTGTTTGACCGGTCGGATTTGGAATTGTTTGTATATGGTAGTCACATTCATGAGGAATGCTATACGGGAAGTGTATAATAAATTTTAGAATCATAAGACATGCGCGTTTATTTCAGGCACTAATATTTTATCTTTACTTTTGTTTTATCCTACCTAAGAGAAGGTTAAAATATGCCGTGGATGATGGAGAATTAATTGAGTGGGAGAATAACTTAAACACAAAATTTAAGTTAAAATTTAAACGCAAATGTTGAACCAAGTTTTTTTTGGAGTTTACTCCTTAAGAAACGATTTTCATATTTAGCCTGCGGTATGAACATTTTATGAGGAGTAAAATCGAGCGTTAACTAAAAGTGAGGCGTTACGTTCCTTTGCGCACTTTTCACTTCGAGATTATGTATGTGTGTATATACAAAGTATACTCAGCTTATTTAAGATGCTTTCATTTACCCTCTTTTTACATAATCTACACAATAATAGTTCTTGAGGAGTTAACTCCAGTCGAGCGTTAGAGCTGACACACACTTTTGTTCTTGCTCTTTTATTTTTTATGTTAACTAATTATAGAATATTATTGTTCTTGGCTGGGATGAATAATAACGACTTTTGTTATAAGCAGTTAAAACATCTAATTTCTAAAATTGTGTAATTATTAAATAATGATTAAACAATGAATATGATGATTTCACGAGTTTTTTTAGATTTGACTGTTTTTAGCAAAATGTCTCAAATCTCCAAATCTCACTCGAATTCAGTTTTATTTGGACTTGAGACAATTTAATTCAAACACACTATATTCTCCAAAGTTTCACCATGATTTAACAAACATAATTTTAATAGGGGAACTTTTTAATCTTTCTTTGAGGATTTAGTAGCGTCAGACAAACGACAGACTGTTTGATCTAATAACAAATACGATTGTAATTAATACTTTAAACTTTACAAAGAAATTAAATAGGTACTTTTTCCAACTCGCTAAGTCTACAATGCCCTGCTTAAGTTAATATTTAGGCAAAGTGGATACTGTTCATATAACAAATCAATATGATCCAACTGCGTGGTCCCCCAATAAATAGCATACTTACAGTAAATATAATGTATCTTCAATGTATACTAAGCTTAACCAAGAATTACTTATATTAGCTATTTTAAATAGTCACCTTTCGCTTGACAAAGCACGAAGTTACACGATTTAAGTATTCTTAAATATCGTAAAAATAGTACCATATATTCTTCATTATTAGCGACCTAAATAAGTATTGTGACTTTGAGAATGGCAACAAAGAATAATAGATTTTATTGCATTAAGATAAAGATGTGTTTTGAATGTAATGTTTCAAGAATAGAACGTTTTGTTCATTTACATTATATTTAGACAGTTTTTACGAAATAATGGGGTCTAAATGAAATCTTCAAGTAATTAATCAATGTACCATCACGGACATTTGGGGTGAACCACTTTTAGACCTTATTACTATGGGTTATAAGGTTCAAAAGTGATTCATCGCAAATGTCCGCGATGGTACATCGTGATTTTTATATTGGTACCTTTCGCCTGAAAAATTTGAATGCTGATAAAAAAAGCAAGCAGTACAATTGATTTTTATTTAAATTAATCACCTAAACGTTAATTCGAATCAAGTTCGGTTCGTAACAGAACTCGGAGATTGCACTGTCGTTTAAAATGCCTTATTTAATTTTGGTAAAGATTCTAGTCAAACAAAACTTTTCATAAAGTTGCACGCTGATTTTTACCTGAATCCGATGAAGTAAAAGGAGGGTTACGCTTATATATCTTTTATGCTTATAACAAACGAGAAAAAAGAAACAAAAATATCATAATTCCTTTGAAAAACCAAAACATCTATCCTCGTAAAGAGTACGTTTTTTACTACAAGTAACTACGTAAGTAGATCTATAACTGAAAGACTTTCAATTAAATGAATTATTTTAAAGTTCACATTAGTTTTCAGAAACATGTGATATTTAAGTTTCAGCACCGTCATATTTTTGGTATGAATCATAAAATATGTTTATACCATTTTGTTTTTCGGTAACTAAAGTACACAAGTACTCTTTTCTTTTGATATTAGTTTATAAGTTAATGTACAGTTCACAACGAGGAGTTCAAATTAAAATATCAATAAAACAGAACATGGAGAAAAATATTAAAGCATTTTCAATGTTTGGTATTGCTTATTATTAGAATAACTCCTTGATCAACATTTTTTTAAATAGCGTAAGCAATAAATCTATTATTTTACGAAAATTAGGAACCTAAATTAGACTTAATACTTTTATTAACAACATTCAGGTGAGTTAATAAAACGTTAAATAAGAAGATAAGTCAATCTAATTTACATTCCTAATATATCGGAGTCATAATAATAATTATCTACTTTTCATAGGAATGTCCGCATATTTATCGACAATTAACAGTGCCATCACTGCATGAAATAAATAATATCGATATCCATTAACCGTCGACGATTACGGGGACATCCTTAACCCGAGAAACTTTACGTCTATCAATACTTAGAAATCTCACGTGTTTATTATAATACGGACTTAGACATACGAGTAGTTCCTTTCACTCACTAATGAACGAACAACACAAGAGGACGAAGATTTTGGGGCCACACTACTGAACTATTTTGTGCTTGTTAACTTGATCAATCCCGTTCCTATTCTTATGCAGCCTTTTGAATATAATCAAATAAAATATGTAACATTATTTGAGTCCTAATTTTTTCTTGATATGTAAAAATATGCTACGCAATTACAATACCAAAATCAGGTTTTTTTTTAAGGATGGGAAGTCATTAAATGTCTTCCTCCGCTCTGGGTGGAGCTGAAGAGCGTGTCAAACTCTTACTGACTAAAACCCATCCGTGTTCCTTCTAAAGCTCCGGACCGCGGTGACTCTTTCGAACAAATTCCGCAGAACCAAACTCAGGCTTATCGGGTAAAAAGTTACCGCGATCCTGGAACGCAAAGGGCATTTGCAGGAAGACGGGTGGGTGTTTAGTCTGACATTCCCTTCCGCTCCGCCCAGAGTGGGAGGAATCATTTTGATGCTTCCCCATTCAAAAAAAAAAGACTTAACGGGTGCAGAATATAGCCATCCTGTAGGTACGTAAAAATATGCTTATGCAGATGGCGTAGTAAATATATCGATGTCTTTCAACATCTCTGGGAAGGTATAAAAACTAAATATTGTAATTGCATAAAATAATATTGTCATGGAATTTCGCAAAGTATCGGCTAGTTCCATAACATTATTGGCGGTAAATTGCCTGACTATAATCTACTGTGGTAGTTAAAATCTGACAATCAAAGGGCCCCCAGGGCGAGTTTCATATCGTACTCAGTCGTGTTAACTTACGGCCGATCTCAACCTTTCGACTAACTGTCAAATTAGCTACCAACAGTAGCTGAAACGTCATGTTTGCTTTCAAACATGCTTGCTACTGTTGAAACCGGCCGTTAATAGTTCGCTTATGTCAAATCGTATGGAAAAAATAGGGGTTTCCCGTTATAGCCACCAGACGGCGCTTATTCAGGTTTAATACAATACATTTACGTTAACACGATCGAGTACGTTTAAAAACTCGCACTCGCAATACTCGACAGTAGACGGGGAAGAATATACTCTTACGGGGAAATAATTGTCTCTTGATTTGCATTCGACGCTTGCTTAGAAATATACACATTTCTGAAACGCATTTTTCCAACTTACATAAAAGGCACCGGCTTAGCTTGCATAAACACTAAAGCGTAAATGTGGCCCCGTATTAACATTAGTGATATATCTAGTTACAACCTTGTAACGTGGAGTGTAGTCATGTGCCGCCCGGGGGCGCCACGGTCGCTGAGATGGCCTGGGCGGTCCGCCCGACCCTATGTCTCTCTGGAAAGATGGGAGTTAGCTGTTAGTTAAGTGATTATGAGTTTTCAAAATGTGGTTAGGAGCCAGTTTCACCATATTCGGTTTGTAATTAAATTACTCAAGGTCTGTTAAAATGCTTAAGGCGACGTCCTTATAGCGATCACCGCGAGAATACGCAATCGTCGGGTTCTTTTGTATAGTAAACCCGATTGCATCGTAGCACCGACAGAGGGCGCCTTCCTGTTTAGCCGAACAAAGTATCGCGTCGATCGCGCATTCGCGCGATAGTAGCTTTTTATCAGAACGACGTATATAATTTAATAGGATGGCGAAATTGGTTCGAAGCCACAGAGGGGTTAATAAATGGAGTGTTAAATGTAAAATGGCATCATTTGCGGCACCTAAAAAGATCATGTTCGAGATTCACTTTTACAATTTTGCATGAAAGCCGGTGCAATGTAAATCGACGACGCATTTTGAGTGGCGCAAATGACGCAGGGTTAAGCAAGTCTGGCCCCACCCTTAATGAGTGTCAGTGTTGTATTGTCGTCGATAAATACTGCTGTTACCCCAACAATAGGTTTTCGAATGTCGTCAATCTAAAAAGCATAATTACTCAAACACCCGAATCAAAAAGTCATGCTTTCGGTTTCAGAATCAAAATCATTAAAATCAAACGCAAAGCCCGCAAAAAATCTCCATCTTTTCATCGCAACGGCTTCAATGGCTTGAAACTAGCACGCATTAGTAAGAGCCGGGTTTAAATAAAACACCTAAATTCAGTTATATTATTCTGCTTTAGAACTTGCTGCAATCAATGCAAGTTTGTAAGCGCAAAGCCTTCACCGATGAAAAATTAAGTAATCATTATAAATTAAAAAAAAACCGGCAAACGTCGTTAATTTAAACCGCAATCAGAATGCGCCCAAAATGAAAGATGCCACACGGGAATCATAGCCGTTAAAATAGCTTCATGCAGGTTCAGGTAAACAATATTAGCGGTCACTTGACCGTGAACCGGGCAAACCTTAGAGCATTGCCCGGCTAGACCGGGCATGTTCAAGTGACTTGCTCGGCTATCACCGGGCATAGAGACCGTTCCCTAAGACTGGGCGGTCGTCGAATGAGTAATGTTCCGTCTGCGTTTCTTGTGTATCGGCCCAGTCTTCTTCTGAGGAGAAATGTGTGTGTTAGCATGCCTAGCATTCCATTTGTTCATTACTCTGTAGCACCCGCAGAAAAGAACGTGGGTCTACGACATTTTGTCTGTAATAGACCTGACCGATTCCGGCTATGGTGCCAATCTCACCGGAGATTAGCCATCGACGCGGGAGATATTATGGTGCACCGGTGTGTGCGCTAACACAGATGCACTCACTATTCCTTCACTCTCGCTAAAAAGTAGAACTCTGTTCCGGAATATGTCGAATATGAATATGAAAATTAGAGTGAACAGGCTTCTTCTGGGTAAGCTCGCTCCATCGTCGACTTTGTCTCTGTCATCTATGACCTAGACTAGAGTCAAGAGCAAACCCATATTAAATAAAAAAAAAAAAAAAAAAAACTGGGAGTCCTCAAGACACTTTTCTAGGCACGAACTACCCTCTAGTCCCCTCGGACGCAGTCATTATATCAATCATAAAATAAATATCTTGCTGTCAAAATAGTTGTATAAGCAAAGCAGGAAGGTACTTACTTTTTATTATTGACACGATTCGGCGTGCTGTGATTCGATTGATGCGAACTATCACTTATTTCTGAACTCGAACTTCTAATGTCGCCTTCCATCTGAAAATACAAAAATAATTACTTCAATAAAAGTCTCTCATGAAGAAATATTTTTTTTTAGTATAGAAAAACGTAAAAGCCCTGCAAATGTAAAAAACAAAACATTATTTAAATAAAAGAAATAATAATTATCTAAGGATTCGCTCAAAAAATAATAAATACTTTGCGTTTTGCGGTGCAAGTCGGACTTCATTCTTAAGCATTGCTTACCAGTCCACCAAAGCTGGTGAAGAGATCATACATTTCCACAATAATGACCCTTTATCTGTCATGTCACTACATATTATACAAAGTCCACCGCCGCGTGTGTGGTCTGTTCGCGATAATTAAAGGATTTTCATGCGGTTTTCTCCAATGGGTCAATAGGTCATGAAGAAGGTTTAGGTGTATAATTCGCCCCGAAATTCCTACGGGAACGGGAAAAATGGCGAACGACGTCGCGGGCAAAAACTAATGTAACAATAATTTAAAAAATCTAAAGTCGTATCTCACCTGTCCAGCACTTATAGCCTTATAAGCGACCTGCAGTATAAGCCAGGTCCAGATCATATGCAGGACTAACAGCAGGCACAGCAGTGAATTGAAGATGTAGTAGGCGGGGAACATCGGCACCAGCATGGGCGCGCGGATTGTCGTACTGGAAGAAGTAATAAATGTTATTAGAAATATGTCTTTATTTCTTTTTTATCTGACGTTGTGCGGGGAGGATATGGAGTGGAATTCCATGCCGGAGTCAGCGATTCCCGATAGCTACAACCTGGGGGTCTTTAACTGAAGAGTGAATAGGTTATTTTTAGGCAAGCGTGCTCTATAATCGACCACATCATCGCTTTCCATCAGGTGAAATTGTGGATCCAAATAAAAAAAAAAAGTGTGCGTCTCGGGACGCCCGACAGAAGTGATAACTTAAACTAATCTATGTTTAACTATTTAATATGAGAAGCGTCTGTTCGGAATAAGACTAGCGCCGTGGGTTAGAGTGAGAGAGGAAGAGCCTGTCTACCGCTGCCGTATGCGTGAGAGAAGGGAAGCCAGACAGGCTGGCGCCGTAACGCGTTACGTTACGAAGCGGTTTACCCTCCCATAAGAAGTTATCAGGAGCTCCCAATCTTTTTTATGGTGCGACTCCCTTTACATGTTATATATTTTTGCGACGCCCTTGTAAAAGAAGTAACCCAGGTGAGTGTAGCTCCGTTTGGGAAAACGAGAAGATACGTATACGTACAATCAATAAGACGAACGAACTTGCTTTTTTATTAAGATTCACTGAAAAATATTTATAAAAATTAAAATCTATAATAGCCACAAAATATATATTGTAAACATCAAATCTTGAACATATTTTTCTTGCAGAAAGCTTTCAAAACAGAAAAACACAGTATTTGTTTACTCCATTTCTATTTTTCTTCTCTACGGTTTAAANTCACAAAATATATATTGTAAACATCAAATCTTGAACATATTTTTCTTGCAGAAAGCCTTTCAAAACAGAAAAACACAGTATTTGTTTACTCCATTTCTATTTTTCTTCTCTACGGTTTAAATTCCTTTGAAATTAATTTAATTCCCCAGCTACAGCATAGGTATGCGTTACATTTACCCCTAGGGAAGCACCTGGACGCAACGGGGGGTCGCGACGCACAGTTTGGGAACCCCAGCTCTAGGTGAAACAAAATCGCTGTCTGCATCTGTCTGTTTCTACGCTTATTTCCTCAAAACCGCGCTACGTATTTTTATACGGTGTTCACTAATAGTAAGAACATTAAACGAGGAAGGTTTTTAGGAACAAATTGAACAAATTACGAAGCTGGGACGGATCACTAGTACGCACTAAAAAGCACCCAAAATTAGGAACATGTCTGGAAGTTTTGAGTATGAATGGTGAACTTTACGGACTCTCGCAGGTGATCTAGGCTAGCAATTCTAATGACGATCTTAGTTTTTATTTTTGTTTATGGTCATTACATATCGATAACCGTAGCGTCTGCGGAGTTTCTCTAAATAATTTAACTAGACCCGATATAAATAATGAGAAAAGGCATAAACATCAAACTCACCTCCAAAAAATGTAAAACGGGTAAAAACCAAGTCTTGTAATAATCCACAGTACAGTAAAAAATGCAAATATGATATCACACAAGCGCTGATAGTTGGCATACTTCGCCGCTTTGGCCGCATCCAAGAATATGTCAGCACAGTCATGGAGCAAGAGCACAAGAGTGCCGATCCTGTGCATATTGCAGACCCAGCTGAAGGACAGCAGTAGTATAGTGGCGACGTGGTGCACGAACATCTGCCAGAAGTCCTTGCGGCGCACGTCCCAGAACTGCGAGAATGTCAGCGACCAGTAGAAGGCGGCTGATAACATGTAGTACCACCAGATGTCGTCTGAAGAGCCCTAGAATATGTTAGAATGATGTCATTTAACTACGTGACAAGGATGTTTTATTGGTAACATGGGATGGGACTAGCTAAATATGGGTACTACAGTCACACCTAACCGTAATGATAAGACAAGAAGACTATTTAATCTGCAGTTTATAGACTTTTGTCCCAGAGTCCCAATTCCCTAGAGTCCGAAGGGTCACCAACGGAACCGTATTAAGCACTAAGCCTCCGCTGTCCGTCCGTCTGTCTATCATCCGACTGTATCTCATAAACCGTAATAGGTAGACAGTTGGAAGTCACAGAGACTGTATTTCTATTTCCGCTTATACAAATATAAAATAAAGGGGGGCAACACAAAAAATCTTATATTTTCAGTTAATGCTACAGAACCCNGCCGCTTAAACAACAAATATAAAATAAAGGGGGGCAACACAAAAAATCTTATATTTTCAGTTAATGCTACAGAACCCTGCATGTGTGACTCGCATTTGGCCAAAATTTTCCCTTTCTTACTCTTGTTTAACTATTCCCCACAAAAACGTTTAAAATGTCACCAACAATTTGGTACAAATATTAATTTCACACAACGCCTATATTACGAAAAATAAACTTTAGGGTGTTAATGATAACATCTACTATCTTGATGATAAGTTGCACCTGTTGATAACCATGGTCTGATGATACGAGTAACTTGCACCTGTTGCGATAACTATGGCCTAGTCAATATAACTAGTTAATTTTCATACCTTGGCTACGGTTTAAAATTAATTTAAACTCATGATTTAAATATATAGTTTAAAGGCCAATACACATTTCTACTGACATAAAATCGCAGATAACGATGAATCGACGATAACCGATTTCGTTGGTATAGCCATGCAAGACAACGAAGCGAAGACCACGTGGTCCAAACTGTACTGAACCTCCCAGAACAAAAGAAGGAGAGGCCACCCGCCATTGACTTGGTGGGGCTCCATTGAATGAAACTTTAAGAAAATCCAATTGAGTGAAACAGCAACTCAAGATCGTTTGACTTGGCGCAGGAAAGTGAGGAGGCCCGACCCCAAATAATGTTATAAAGGGAGGAAGAGTTTTAAAAAGGCTCTTAATTAAACAGGCTAAACTGAAGTCAGCAGCAAGGGGAAAGCAAGGCTGCCCTGCGTTACTTTACCACTCTTTGAAAAAAAGAATAGGAGAAGAGGGATCCGGTAATGCAGGACATTGACGATTCATTTTGAATGTGACCTGTTTGTCCCTATTCAATCTGCCTAGCCTGTACTATATTGCAAATGGTCCAGTCTAAGGGCCTACGCACACCGGGACAGAATGGCGAAGGATTTAAATTTTTACCAAAGGACATTCAAACTTATCTAGTAGGATTACGACATAAATGCCAGTGTTTAAAATTGATTCCATGGCATCGAAAGGGATTTCTTGACACGGCATTGGAGAGCGCGCCAAGGGATCCCGCGGCGGCATGCCGCGGGATGTCTTGATAAGCCTCGATCAAGAATACACTGGTAGGCCGCTGGAATGCTACAGTATCTAAGCGGCTAGTGTGTGCTGACCGGTGGCAAAAAGCGCCAAGTCCATCAAAAGTAACCACAATATTGACTCTTTTTTCCTTGTCATCTTTGTATCTACTGTTTCTAAAACTACCCACAAGTTGTTGTAAGTGTTATTTCTGCACTATTATTGTAATTTTATTGATGTTTTAATTTTGTTTTTGCATGCTGTGTGTATCGCATCATATGGTACACTATGCTTGCATCATATTGATTATACTATTAGGACAAACAGTGTAACAATTGTAGATAAGCCAATATTTAATTAAATAAAATATCTGCCATTCCGTCCCGGTGTGCGTAGGCCTTAACCAGATACTGCTGACTGCCAGTATAACGGAGAGACTGCTTATCTGACCCCCAAAACCGGGTAACACGATACTCCTTAAAACTGGTACTGATAAATGTCCTTAATTACCATCGTGACTTTCAAAACGTCGAAACAGTGGCCTGGCACTCCTCTCGCAACTATGTAGCATCTACTCGTTAAATCTTACATAATTGAGAGGATTCGTCATCCATTAGTACTATTCGTGCAGCGCTATTTAAAGCGCTCTAAGTTACGTTGCGCTGAAGCGATAATAGTCTAGTGATTCGGAGAATAACATTTTGTGGTGGTGTGTAATAAAAAATTAATACCAATAATAATAAAAATGAGGTTGGTTGTCGTAGCCCTGGCCAGTCAGAGAGGTTTAACTAGTCTTTAAAAATCAACATCTATCTACTTCAAAACGGCGCATGACCAGAAAAATGTCTTTTTATTTCAGCTTTTGGTGCCTATGGAACTGGCTTTTCCGTACCAAATCTAGCATTTAACCAAACCTCTGTCACCGTCACATCACACGAGTTGAAGGTAGACCCTGGGCTACATTGTCTATTAAAAGGGATGTTTCCTAGACCATCGTCAAGTAGATTATCAAAAAAAATGCCATATCAAATCAATTAAAATTGTCAATGATAAAACGCATCAAAGTTTGAGAGTGGGGCTTGTTACGTCACTTGTGGGTAAAAAAATTGGCCAAGTGCGAGTCGGACTCGCACGTATTGGGTTCCAAACGAATCTCATTTTTGCAACATGTTCCTTACATATAGTCGCAATTCTTTCTTAACGTGAATAAAGAAAAACTACCTCTCCTATATTTTTTGGTCATCTAACTAACGGACTAGATTCTTCCTTATTATTGCACAATTTTAACTGTTTCCATTTTTCATACATAGCTAGAAAAAGTAAACTAACATGATGAGGATAGCCAATATAAGCCTGGTCGATGTCCCACAGCCAGTCCTTCTCCCACAGTATGAACAGGCCATAAGAGAAGTTGTACAGGTAGAACGTGGTCCTCCACATATTCTCGCAGAACTTCACCAGGGTCGAGGGCTTGTCCTGACTTCTCCTGAGCCGCCACCAGCGCTCCACCTGCCTTTCCGTCATGTCAAGCTGCTTTGCTAAACCATATATCTGTAAAATGTAATTCTTTGTAATGGTTCTGAAGAAGAAACTAAGGTGCTCTCAGCAAGCAAAGATTGGTACAGCGAATAGATAGAACTGTGTATAGTTGTGATTGTAAGTATATATTTAGAATTAGATACATGGTAAATATGTTAGTAAAAAGCTTTCAAAATACTTCACAGGTAAACAGTTAACATAAATACATGCTGCAAACACGATACAAAAGCCCACATGCCATGCAATTTCATAAGTTAGTGCTAAATCAAAGGCTAAATTTTCCTTTCAGTTGCACTACATTGCGGGCTACAGAAGTATTATGTTATCAATCGCCCGATCTTGTCGCGCAATGATATTAAACTTGCATGCGAATTGCTTGCAGGTGGAAATGCGGTCTACCTACCAATATGAGGATGATAAGTGCAAACCATGCGATTATTTTAAAGACTCCTGTAATATTATAAAAAAGAGATGGACCACTAAAGGCTGCCGACTAGCTGACTGACCTCCGGTTTCTGGAAAATTATTCGCAAATCATGTGATGCGATTGGATGAATGAGTTTTCAAAAACCAGTCGTTACTTGACTTCCGAATAATTTGTGACGGTTTCATTTTTTTTTCTAGAAACCGGGGGGTAAGACTAGTCGGCGTTTGAAGGCCCAGATTCCCCAGACTAATCAAACGACTATATGTGGCTGCATACTCGGCGGTCCATCTCTAAATAAACTATTCTATTATTAAAAATAGGTAGTAAATAAATAAATAAGAATTAACAAGCTTGAAAAAAGATAATTACATATGTCTAGTGAAGATATGTTTACACTCTATACTCTTCAAATCAAACGCAACCTTGCTGGAAAGTCAAAAAGAAGTGCACAAAATTGATTCAATTTGGGTTCGCATTTCATGGCCGGGTGCTTCATGAGTTCATGACGCTTCGTTGAGCTTTGGTCCACGTGGCCCTCCTAGCCACACCGTTGCTGCGTATCTAATCTAACTAGCGTATATTGTACCATGCAGGGCAAAGGCTACCCTCTCCCTTTTCCATACAATTCTGTCTTCTGCTACTGCGGGGCAGTTCTTTCTGTAGGAGTCGAGCTTGTCCCACTATCTTCGCCTTGGTAAATTCCCAGCCTTTTCTCAACTATTTTGGCTTCGGCTTTCAGTCTAATCGGATGCAGCTGAGTACCAGTATTTTACATGGAATGATTGCCTCTCTACCCTCCACAGTCCAGTAACTGGAGGACTGGTATACATAACGACTGTCAAAGGATTTAAATGAGCCGGATCCAACGGCTAAACGCGCTTTCCGAAACACGTGACATGGTCACCCATCCACGAACCGACTGCGAAAAGCGTCGCTTAACCACGAAGGTTAACCCGGTTGTTATTATTTAGCCATGAGCTCCTCATCATCGTTTCCGTATAGTAACAAAAATATTGTGTTTCATATGTTGTGTAACAATTACACCCAATCACGAATGTGCTCATACTTCGTCTAGGATTTGATTCAATCTATTAGTGAATGTGCTATTGCGTCGTGCTTGTGCCGTATTTAATATTAGAACATTGTTTTTGTCATGTGAAAAAAAAATCGCGTTATCACATTTTCAACATCTAATAAAATTCACAAACTAATTTGATCGGTCTTGGAACAAAGGAAGTCCATAGTCCATGGGATCAAGTACAAGTGATACATTTATCCCAATAGTACGTTTTTGTAGAATATATTTACGAGGGCAAAGCTGCTGGCAAAATATAGTTTGCACAAAAAAAAGAAAACAGAAAAATCTAAAGATCATTCGTGAAAGTCTACAGAGCCCACACGGCGTGTATGAGTCTATACATATAAACTTAGATTCAAGTTAGAAGAACACGCCGATTGGTTGCGCTAAAGGACCATGTATAAGTCCAAATCGGGACTCTAATTTTTACGATTCCAAATTGATTTCAAGCAAAGTTCCTGACAAGACAGATGTCGCTTATTCTCCAAGGCTCTGCTGCATTATTTGTATTTATGCGACAACGTGAGGGGTCACTGGTGTACGGCGTAAAGGTCGATAGTATTCTGCCGTAAACACTGAATTATGCAGGAGGCCAGGAGGGATAGACGTCGCACCTACACAGGTTATAAGTACCATCTGGCAGGAAATCTGCAGCCACAAGACCAATTCTCGGAACACTCACACTAGGAATTTCTCCTGTATCGTGGGTGCGTTTACAAACATACAAACTCACATACACAAACAGCCTATCTGATTGTCGCTGAGATGATACAATGTTCATTGCGTTACGAAGGTTGTCGAACAATCGAATACTTCAAACATGAAGCAATGGATTATGAATTACTTTCAAAAGCTGTTGGGTTGTGTTGTGATTGTCAAAAGACATTGGGGGGCTCAGGATTTAGTAATCTCAGGGCACTGGATACTGTTTGTTCCTGATACATCTCTATTAGCTATATAAATAGTAATAGGAAGTTAGGTATTTAAAATACGTCGGTTATCAATAAAAATAAACAACCTACAAAGAGCATTATCCCATTTCCTGTTCACAACGCACCAAACAAACGTATCGATATAACAGTACCAACATAATATTTAACCTATATAGGGTAACCGAACGATTTTATCGCTTGGGGGCGCGTCNACGAGCATTATCCCATTTCCTGTTCACAACGCACCAAACAAACGTATCGATATAACAGTACCAACATAATATTTAACCTATATAGGGTAACCGAACGATTTTATCGCTTGGGGGCGCGTCTACAACGGTTCAGTAGTTCATGCGGAAGGAAAAGTGCAAAATATACTGATTGAAAGCTCTATGAGATTGCTTAAAGCCATAATATACATATAGATAGAAGAAATATAAACCCACAAAAATCTCAATAAAAAAATAACTCATCTAAATACACCGCCACCCATCCTGCCCCATCTCTCCTCAAACAGTACCGTTTAAGAATCTGGCTTTTTAATTAATTTTCCGTACATACTACGCAATCGCAAACTGGGCTAATTAGCAATATTACTCTAGCAACGTAAACTGAACCTAACTACTATACGCTATGCGAGACTTCGTAAATATTTATCACCTATTAAAACGGTAGCTCCGTCTAAGAAATGAAGCATTAATAGAGCTGCTACTCATCTTTAGCTAGCAATAATATCTGTCTAGCCTTTTCCCAAATTCCTGTGTACCAGCATCTGGATACCAGTATTTTGCATGGAACGATGCCTACGTGACCTCAAGAGCCCAGTAACCGGATGAAACGATACCGCTTTTTTACAAGATTTTATTTTACTTGCACTGTTCGTATGTAAGTATGTTTGTAAGTTGTTCGTCAAAATTTGCAAACCATTTTTCGACCATTTGGTGCAGCATCCGATTGAGCTGAAATTTTGCATACACCTTTAGTTCTGGGGGCTTACTGCGAGTTTTTTAACGCACTTGATCGCGTTAACGTAAACGTTCGCTCATGTCAAATTGTATGGAAAAATAACTGGTTTTCCGTGAGTGTCTCCAGACGGCGCTTATTCAGTTTCAATACATATTGACGTTTACGCTAACGCGTGACAATACAATGTGTAATACTCAATATGGTCGCCGCTCCATAATGGCGGATTACATATTTTACCCCGTGCTCCTTAAATTGTTCGTTCCAGGGATGCGGTAACTCTTTCGAACAATCCCGCGACCCTGGCAGGCACTAGCCCAAGCGGACCTCGTCATCTAACGACACCCCTTGGCTGGACCGGTCCCAGATTTTCTGGCTTATCTTCTGACTACCCGTGACGACTGTTAAAGATCTATGAACGACAGCGGTGTCTCCATATGTACTCATTGTATCTCTAGCTAGCAAACATATCGATAAAACTATCGATAACCATGCACTTATCGAGTTGGTCTTGTGAATCATGATAAAGGTTGACGACACCACACGTGCATTCCACATTGTGTATGATCGCGATTACTATGAAAAATAACGATTCAATTTAAATTAATACCACTTTATATGGCAAGCAGTGTTTGGCATTGAAGTCTAGATATGCCTTGAGAATATTTTAGGATCATAAGCGAGCATAAGAAACAGTGTCCTTGTTTTTAAAGTCGTTAATGTAAGCTATTAGGGCACTTCCATAAACCGCTGAAAAGAATAGTGAAGGCGCAGGTGGGTAAGGCTTTTCAAGGCCATATAATTCCTTCAGTTTATGAATCAATTAACAATCCGAATTAAATCGGAACTGTGGAAGGGACGTACTTCATTGACAGCTTAAACAAACAAATGAAGATGGTTTTCTTATAAAGGGGGAGACAACGCATGCGGTATCCCTAGTATTTTAGAATTCTATACATAAAGGCAGGGACCACTTACCATCAAGTGAACCCACCTGCTTGTTTGGCATAAAAAACATAACTACTCTGACAGATAAAGAACAACCCAAACCAATGGCCCTAGCAACATCATATTACATGAGTTCCTTAATCAACGAAAACGATCACTAAGAAAGGATTCTAAAATTCATTTCCTAAATGGGTAGCATTAGGAGGAACACGGTTAGGTTTTAGTCAGTAAGAGTCTGACACTGGGCACGCCACAATTGCGGCGGTAAGACCCCTCTTTGGGGAGTGACTGAAGAGGCGCCACGGCGTCCTCACCTTCCGCCTGACGCAGGTACTCACCGGACACGGCTGTTCCGGGAGGTATCTGTTTCGGATTAAGCGGGAGGACACGCCCGGGTGTCAGCACTGTGGTGATCGCCCGGAGAACACGGTGGAGCATACGGTGGAGGTCTGCCCTGCTTGCGCTGAGCTCGCTGTCCGATCACCACCAGGCCCGGGTCGATGGCGCGTTG